>OMLP01018982.1:19911-43902 GCA_900302685.1 Spondyliosoma cantharus
CGCGCGTTCGTGCGTGTGGCTAGAGAAAACGACGCTGACGTCAGATACGAGTGTCAGTCGCTTTCGTCAGGTCATGTCCATCTACTTATAAGTGAGGAGAATCGGGACATCAGTCATCACATCCACCCGGGCAGCAGGACATACAGGTGCGGTCACGCTCATCCACAACTCAGCCAGCTGCGATGCCTCACTCCTTGTTCCCCCTGTGCGTCCTGGGACTCCTCGCGCTCTCCTCCGCCTGCTACATCCAGAACTGCCCCCGAGGAGGGAAGCGGGCGCTGCCGGAGGCTGGGATCAGACAGGTGAGGACCATTATCCTTTCTGGGAAATCATCTGTCTTTGATTTAAAAACATTTTTATTTTCCTTTGGGAGTCTTCAGATTGGAAATGACCAAAGTTGTCTCTGAGCCTATTGTGATGTTGTATAAAGTTGTCATCTGTGAGAAATCAGGAAAATCTGGTGCATAGAATGAAGGCAATTTTAAGTAGGCTGTAAAATATGGGACATTGAATGTAATTGAATGTGAGTTCAGATGTGTGTAAAGAACAAAAGCCCACAATACTGTGGCTGCAAAAAAAAATCAAGTCAATTTAAGTTAAGTAAGACCTGATATATTGAGGACAATGTTGTTTCAGGAGATTCAAAAATCAAATCATATCAATTTTATCACATTTCCTCAGTGGAATTTACAATCTGAGAGACAGTGTGAGACATCTTCTGTCCTTAGACAATCGATTCGAGAGAGGAAAAACTTTTAACAGGAGGGGGAAAAAACAGAAGAAACAAGTTTTTAGGAGCATAAAAGTAGATGCGTAAATCATAAACCTGTGAATTAAAGCTTATAAGGCAAACAAAAAGGCACCATTCACTAAAAGTTTCAAAAAAGATATATTTGTAATGATTTCTAGTGCAGAGGCGAGCTAAATAAACACATTAGAAATACATATTAACATATACTAAATATTTCCAGCTGTTTGCATGCCCATTACCAGATTTGTTTGAATATGACGGGGAAGAGTGAAAGTATTGTCTGTTCCTGCTGTATACACAGGGTTCAGAATAGACAGTGACAAAATAAAAGTAATAATGTTAGAAACAAATAACGAACCTGGTTTGTAGCTTCTGGTTAATTCTTGAATCTATCCAATTCCTCCACCAGTGCATGTCGTGTGGCCCCAGAGACAGGGGCCGCTGCTTCGGCCCCAACATCTGCTGCGGGGAGGGCCTCGGCTGTCTGCTGGGCTCCCCGGAAACAGCTCGCTGTGTGGAGGAGAACTACCTGCTCACCCCCTGCCAGGCGGGAGGGAGACCCTGTGGATCCGAAGGAGGACGCTGCGCTGCTTCAGGACTCTGCTGTAACTCAGGTGCAGTTTGGTTTGATAATGTTTTGTAAAGAAGTCTTGTATGGTGTTGTGGGCACAATGAGAACGAAGTTCCTCTCCTCTCCTCCCTCTCAGAGAGCTGTACGGTGGACTCTGACTGCCTCGGCGAGGTTGAGGCCTCAGACCTGCCCGACAGCCCTGCGGGGAGCTCGCCTGCAGAGCTGCTGCTGCGCCTGCTACATGTGGCCACCAGAGGACAGACCGAGTACTGACACCTGCGGAGCCTTGAGATTTGAACCCTGAACCAATAAAATGCCAAGTCGAGCTTTCTTCTCTCTTAAATCCCCCACTGTTGTGATTTTTCTGTATCCGACAGAAAGAAGAGCGAACGTCAACTTTAGTAACTGGCTACTTTTATCCAAATCCCCTGGAAGAGGAGTCACGATAATGGCTTTGCAAAAGTAGAATTCGTGCTTGTTCCCACTAAAAGAAATGTATATATACTAATGCACATACTGTAAACAAAATTGTATTCTATATGAGGGTACAAAACACGCCTCAGAGCTCCATTTCAAATAAAGTCGGTTGTAGCAGAAAACACTGTAAATAAGTCGGAGATTGAAGATTGAAGAGTCATCCATGTGCAACAGCTGGATGACAAAGATAAAGCAGTTACTTCTCGTGTGTCAGAATAATTATTGTATGTTGAAAATGGGAGAAAAATACAGACTGAATCGCTGCCAAAAAAACCTTTCCCTCGTCTGCTGTCATTATTACAGATGATTCACTGATCAACCTGTTTATCTGAGTCTGTTTGTGTGCACGTGTGTGTTTGTGCATGAAAACGTGACTGAGAGCGAAAGGGATGTCTCGTGACCCGATAAAGATAGTGACTACTTCTGAGAGATCCGCCATTACAGTTGTTTCGTCAGTTTTGATTTACTTGAACGCACCACAAGTTTGTTTGTCTGCCACCTAAAACTAATGTTATCACTGTCATGGGGGTCAAGGATTGTCAACAAAAGGGTTTTTAAAAGTGAAGTTATCATTTATTTATTATTATTCATTCTTAATGCTAATGGGGGGCAGCATATCACTAGAGTAACCGCTAACTGCTGCCGACTGTAACTGCTGTTAGCTAGTTAGCTCAGATGGCCGTGCAGCTCTCAGTCCGGACAGGGAAGTGTTGGTGTTTCCACTGCTGGTACAGGGGTTTGGAACAGGACTGGGCTAGCTGGTTAGCATGCTAAACATGCTTTGCAACACAAATACATTGATGTCATAACACCAACTGCTATTCCTTCACATCCAGTTGATCATTTTAGTTAAATGTTGAATGCTTTCAACGCATATTGTACTTTTAAGGTAGATTCAAGGTGGTTTGCGGGGCGATGAGCAAAATGACCAGACCGTATTCAACCGGCAGCCATTTTCCTCTGACAATCACACTCAAGGTGGGAAGCTCAATTGTTGTTACGACAAATTGTTGTTATTTACCACTTGATCTGCAACTGTACAGATGATAACTAGTGAAAATCTGAAGGGACGTTTTGCCATTTTTTCAAGTTAAATAATCACATTTGATAAACATTCAACCATTACTGTTTGATTGCATCCAGTGCCTTTTACCTCCCGGCATAAATAAATGTGCCCCAGATGTGCACTGTTACTTTAGAGTTCATTTACAAGGCTTAACTTAACTGTAAAAGAACAACGCACATGTTGGACACACTCATTCAAGCCTGGAGGGGAAACTGTCAGGATGTAGTCAAACAGTAAGCAAGTGGCTGAATGGCGACGTTAGCCATCAAATATGTTGCTTCATCTGAAAATATGTCAAAATGTCCCTCCCTGATTTTCACTTGTGATTGTCTCTTCAGTTCAGCTCAGATCTTCCCACCCTGAGAGTGACGTTGTAGGAATAACATCAGTTGTTAATATAAATTGACGGTTGTGGTGTGGGATCAGATCTTTCATCTCCTTTCGGGTCACAACTTTCTCTGTTGTGTATCGACATGTCCAATGCGCGTAGATGAAAGTCTGTGAATTGTAATCGTCGCATTTCATTTGTGTGCGATGATTGAAGGCTCTTGTTTATGCCAGGACTGTGTGTGATGGCAGATGTCTGTAACGGGTTCCAGCTGGAACAGGAAGCACAACGTCCCACATCTTCACAGTTACCTGTTTTGACTCATTCAGTACTTGTGTGGCATCTTAATCTTTTAGGAATTTGTTGCGAAACTGACTGAGGCCTCCGGTGTTTCCTATTACTCTGAAAGCCCTCAATTGGTTTACGACTAAATGCACGACAGTTTTATGACACTTTCACTTTCTTTCGTTTCTTCGTCTCTTTCTTTTTCCAGTAATGACACACCTTAATGCATAAAGCCAGCAAGTGCGGTCAAACCAGACCACAGCAGCTTGTTTTAAAGAAACAAACAAATCCAGCAGATTTAATTCACAAAGGGGGAGAAAAAAAGACTTGTCCGAGCCTTGCAGTACTGCTCAGACAGGAGGCAGACAAAACATGGGATCATGTATTAAGTGTTGCACACATCATACAGACGCTGTTTTTCATTGGACGATTTTGACTCTTAACGCATCGACAACTTTCCCAGATTAAAAAAATAAACATCAGAGAATGAGGCTGTTGATGTGCTACCATAAAAATTCCCCTCTGTGACAGTTTGGTGTTTTTGTTACAATAATTACACTGTATGGTTTGCACGAAAGAGGTTTACAAGCCACACCTGAGAACACAATGAAGGTGAAATGTCGTCTTTACTGCCAAGCTGCAGCTTCTGCACTGTTGCATCTTGTTGTCGGACTGGTACCTTTGCCAACGTGGGATTGTTTTGTGCCAGTTAAGCCGTTTTGCCGGTGCCAAATCAGATTTCATTCGCATTCATAATTAACTCTCTGAGTTAATCGTTCCACAGGTTCATGTGCCTGAACTCAGGCTTTCTGGTCGAATGATTATTCCCATGATAGTTACTTAATTATCATGTCTCAGGCCCCGTAGGGCCTGAAACCTCGTCTGTTCGTGTCAGTCTACTGTTATTATATGATGTATGCAGCATGCCTAATTTATTGCCTTGAGCTAGAGTGGGCCAAAGGCATGAAACTTGGCCCAATAACAGGAAACGTTTCCCATGAAACCTGAGCACCATTCAATGAAAATTGTGACGCCAATTATGACCCTAAAAATGCAGTTTTGGAAAGGCCACGCCCTGAACACAGTGAATCCAATTGACTCGAAACTGGACACACAAGTCTTATAACAGAATATGATAATTGAAAAAGAAATAGATTGATGTTTTGTGTCTCTTTGCTTCAGATTTCGGTTGCACACTTAAATTCCTCCCCACTTTTTCTCTGCCATCATGGATCTAAAGTGAAATTCGCGATTATCTGTCTGTGTGCTTTGGCCGTCACCTCTACTGACGGTAACTAACATGATTAATTCTCACGTTAAAACCAAGAAAACACTTGCATTGACCCAGCTTTAATCTGATGGTGAGTTATGTGCGTTCTTTTAATTATATATGTCTAATTTCTCCCGTTCCTTTTTACACCAATGTTAATATGACCTTTAATGTTTAATGGTGACCCATAAATCCTCTCTTTCGTGACTCTGGGTGTGGTCTTTTTCAAGCTTTCATTGTCTTCCCATCAATCAAATGAGATCCCGGTAAAAGAGTGACTACTATTGAACCTGTTGAAGCCTGTCTCAGTCCACATACCGGTGCAACTCACTCAGCAAGCAGTCACACTCAAAACGAAAGTAATACTTGTTTACATAAAGACTTTCAGCTCAACGATGGTTAAAGCTGGGGTTGGTAAAACGGAAAAAAACGTCAAGCCCAGGCTAGATTTTAAATAATCCGGCCAGTAAACCCCGCTCCATGTACTCGGGCCACTCTCCAAAGCCACTCCCCCCAAACCTTGAGCACGCACTGTCCGACAACTGCCGACGGAGTCCGAGTCCTCGCGAGCGGTGGGAAGGAGAGTGTATCGGTGCGTCGTTTTCATCACAATGTCTAAATACAAGTAGCTACCTCATTTCTCATTCACCTGTCGGTAAACACCTAATATTATCACATTGAACATGAACACCCAACGTTGCTAGAACTGATAGCTGTCAAGGGTTAAAAGGGTATTTTGATGTAACTTTTTTGCTGGTTAGCTAGCAACAGCTGGCTATGGTAACATTAGCAAAGCAAAGCTAAAACATCAAGGTTAGTGGTGGGACTGCTACACGTTTGTTTTCTTTCCCCCTCAGTGATTCACTGACAAACATGAGCATTGTATTGTATTGTATCTCTCATGATAATACGATGTTGTGCATGCCGGAGCTTCAACGATGAGAACATCGTTGACTCTGATGACAAGGAAACGCCAGAGTGAAGGTTATCATGACGTCAGCGAGGACGACGGGAGGCCAACCAGCATTGTCCGAGGAAGTGGAGGTAGAGGCCGTGGACGTGGGTGGGCGACAGCTCAAGGAGCAGATGTTCGTACGTCGTGTAGAAGTTCTTCAAGCTCAAACGATTGCACATGAGCAGGTATCAAAAGTAGAACATTACATTTACGCCAAGTAGTTTTTCACAATTTGAATTTGTGTTTTGGTGCACAACAATAAACACAGTAATTAGAAAAATGGAAAGGAAGATAAAGGGTTGGTACTTCAAGTCAAAAGCATGAATATATATATTTTGAAAATGATAAATGTCTTCTCTTTACACCTCCAGCATAAACAACCAACCAGGGTTTCATGACTGATTATAAAAACAGATCAGTGTTGGCCAACAGGTTAGGCTGCTGGTGTCGGTGATGTTGCAATCCTCTACTGCTTTGGCAGCGATTTTCCTGTAGAAAGAAAAAGCACAATTACTTACTTGAAAGTAAATACAGCTTTACAAGGACCTTCAAATATCATATTACTTTACAACATTACTTGTCTAACACCTGTGACTGAAAAGTCATCATCTCTGCTAAAATGATAATAATTACAGACAACTGGATGAAGGAAGGATGAAGAACTAAATGTGTTTACAGGACATAAAGGTGAATTTCAGTGTGTTTACGTTGACATAAAGTGTTTATGGGGCATCCCAATTGTATTGATTCTCTCAACAACAAGGCAGAACTGTTGCTACGTATTTCAAAAATGATTAAAAGAATCGAAGTCTGGAGTTTGTTAGGTGATGAGAAGCTTATGTGATAGGTAGCAAGCGATTATTTGAAAGGGATTGATAGGTGCATTGTGTGTTTCCCACATTCCACTGTGTACTTTGTTGAAAAATGGACCAGTACTTGAAGCACTTTCCTGGTGAAGCTAATGAAACGATGCCATTCCTTTTTGGGTTGTGTCCCTACGAAAGAGCACATTGATGCACATGGAGCAAACCGACTTGATGTGAAAGAAGGACACGAGTATATATGAAATGTATCCATCAAAGATACATATAGACGCATCAGTTAGAGTGGTCTGATCCATGTTGCGATCGGCGGTTAGTTACACTCGCCTGTCAGCGAGACTAGCGGAGTGGATATCGGGAAAACATCAGGACAAGGTTCTGCCGGGAACTACGGGACACACAGAAATAGGATATGTCAGCACATTTGTAAAACTTCCAGTTCAAAGTCTACATGAATGAACGTCACACGAACACCATCTAAGGGCATGTGCTTACAACTACAATGCAAACTATATTCACAGATGTATGTAATCTTCCCCCTGACCTCTGAACACTGGACTGGACCGTTCACATGCGTAGAACACAAGAATTAGTCCGCCTCTCGCACACGGCTCGCCTGGTTGGTGTCCTAACGATGGCCCGCGTGTAAACAGTAACGTTACATCGAAATATGTTTCAGGCGGTAGTTTCTCATAGATAGCTAGCTAACGTTAGCTACAAGCTGACGATGTTAATGGTGGGCTAATACATACGAAAACGATATAAGGAGCTGACGTTAGCTATGTTGACTACGTAATGCAGAGTAATAATACGTTTACAAAAGAAAACCACCCGTCCAATAGGGGACACAGCCAACGTGGCGTCCGTTTTCGGGCCTTTCGACTCCATCAGTTGTCGCCATCGTTGAACAGCCTCTCCTGCGCTGACTCTCGTTTCACCTCCAGCTACCCATCTTCTCTTCGTTTTGCAAGCCTTTCTCGATTTGGGTTCTTTCTTCTCTTGCTCTGTTTGGCACTGCAAGCTGCTCTTGGTACAGCTGGTAGTGAAAACTTTGGCTGCACTTTCTCTGCCATTATTACAAGCTCACTCCATGACAGCTCCAGCAGCGTGTTGAACACACTCCGGTCATGCGCAATGACTGATGGGCTGAGTCAGCGCAGGTGGGAAGGGCTGATAGACAGGTATCCATACATAATGCATGTGTGTGCATGTGTGTGTGTGTCGGCGGGCTATATAACGGCAATCTTCTCCCCACATTTCCACAGCCATCATGGATCTGAAAGTGGCGTTTGTGATTATCTGTCTGTGTGCTCTGGCCATCACCTCTACTGAAGGTAACTATCGTGATTCGTTCTCATGTTAAAACCAAGAAAATTGCGTTGAGTTTTTATCTGAAGACGAGTTTCTTGGGGGGGAGAATAGTTGAGTGTGCCTGTTCATATGAATCTGTGAAGTTTAAACAAGTGTGTGCATGTGTTGTAGGAAAAGCAGGGGATCTCATTCCTTCTGCAATTGTGCTTGTATCTGTTTATTGGTTTAATCCGGCTGCTTTGTAATTTTTTTTCAACCTGAAATTAGAGGGATTGTGTCAAACCTGTTCCAGCATGTGACCGGTCTGAGTGATTTAACTGTCATCCTGCGGTCTCCATTGCACAAAACAAAAACATCAGTCCTCTTCAGGTCAACAGTATCCAGCAAATAAGAAACCAAAATCAAGTCCCAAATAGTATATATAGTATAATGTGCCAACCAAAGATGTAATAATGGGAACATTATTTTAGCGGGAGATTTAAATTAGATTATAACATCAGGCTATTACAGTCTTCTCCTTGTCTATCCCCATATTCTGTTATTTCTACCTTTTATGTTTCCAGTATTGTTAACATGGATCTTTTCTCCCACGCTGCAGCTGGCATCCCAAAATGCTGCATCACAACTAAAAAGTTCATCCCTGTGCGCCTGCTGCGGAAGGTTCAAAGAATTGATGTGCAGAAGGACAGCGGCGCCTGTGACATCGCTGCGCTGATGTGAGTGATGAAGATCAGCGATGAAGCAAATGATCTCACTGATTTTGTTGCTGCCCAGTTAGAAATGCTTCATTTCAAGTTGAATTATGGTTCCACGGTGAAGTATGAATATATTTCTTGCTGGTCATCTAAAACAGAAACTTTCTTTCCTTCCTTCGCAGATTGCATGTTAAAGGGATGAACAGGCCGGTTTGTGCTGACCCCCAGATGTTGGAACACGTGAGACGGCTTTCGAAGAAGATAAAGCAGAACAAGCACAGAACATCCTGAAGAGCTGTGCGATGAATACATTTCACAAACTTTGTGTGTTATCTTGTTTTTCTACAGTTGGTATCTCAGGAGCTTGTGTCATACAGAAGCCCTTGTGATTGTTTCTTTTCTTTTTTTTTTACTGATGATACAAAATATCAGATCAACTTGTGAAAAGGAGCGACTTGTTACCAGATTAATATAGTGGTGAAAAGTACAGTTTGTCGGTGCTTGTATGTTTCCATTCTATACCCCTATACACCTTTACTCCACAGTATTTCAGAGGGAGATGTACTTTATTACAGCTGTCGTAAGATAAGATTTCAATTAAGAACACCCGATCATTTATGAAAATATGACGTGTCACAGATTAAAGTAGACAAGAAGCAGTTAAAATCAGATCCACTTTGATTGTTGGACATTAAAGTGCCGCTTACATGTTGATGGAGCGATAATAAAGGTCCAGTATTAAAACAGTAACACTGGGCCATTGTGCATCATGAGTGCTTTACTTTTACTGTTTTATTTTGTGCAAACAGATCTGTACTTCTGCTTAATTCAAATTTTACATTTTTGAATATTTTGAATATATTGGTAAAAACACTTCGTCCACCGCTGCATTTTGTACGAAAATGAAAAAATAAAATCTCTGTAAAACTTCATTCATGTGTTGTTTTTTTCTTTCATGTCATCTTTAATGTACGCATCTTGATTTAGTAGAGGTGATCATTGTTTTGCGTGGCACTGGGCATCAGAGGAGAAGCATGAATATCACGTCAATTCTGAGTTTAATTTGTATTTTTTTCATGTTTACCAAGTGTTAGTTCTTTGTCATGACAGAGGACTGAAGGATACAGGCGATGTTTTATATATCTGAGGGATCCATTAAATGTTACTTCAGATCTTTATAGACGTGAAAGTGAGATTGACAGGAATTTTTCTTGTTCAGTCTTGTCCTCTGGTGATAAAAACCCTGACCCGACTCCCTCATCTGTCATGACTAATCCCACAAAAGATGAGCTGTTGCTCACAGCAAAGCCTGTAAAACCCTCAGGAAGGATGATTTATTTGGTTTCATTCCACAGTTAGCTATCATCGTAAAAATCAGTGACAGAGAAGTGCAAGTATTGTGCTTAAATGCATTTCAAGCAGACATCTTTTACAGGACACGAAAAGAGCATCAACACTTTCTTACTCAAATTTTTGGATGATTTATTTTTCATTCTTGGATAAAATGTCATAAAAGTTGACCTTGGTGTTATGAGGATGGACTCTTTTTAACGCTTTCTGACGCCTCGGTGTTCCATTTTTAAGTGTTTGCTTTATATAAAACTAAAAAATAATGTTAATGGAAAACATTTTTCTGCCAAAAAAAATCAACTTTCTCTTGAGCGTGCCTTTAGAAAATCTTCTGTCCAGTATTGTAGAGCATTAAAAACAGACACTTAAATCATCCAAGACTCAAAGAAATGTATTATATCATTAACAATCTTGCTTTTTAGTATCCCGCTGTATGTGAGAAATAAACTTTGTTTACGTTGTGCACTGATACAGACAAAAGGAACTCAAAAAAAGCCTCAGGCTGTGTCTGATGTAGCACTGTGTAGTCTTCCAGGATTGCATTCATGAGCTATCATTAGTGAGATGTGTGGGATTTTTGTCTTAATCCTTAATCCCCACTGTGTCCTTGTATGTAATCAATTTGGACTTTGGTGACATCTTATCACAATCCAGAAGTGGCAATGTGAAATTACAGTAAGACTGAGGTATGCAGTGATACACCAGTTCACTACTTCACTCACAGTCATAGCCAGGTTAAAGCCTGAGCAGGCTTAGGACGAAATGAAAATGGAATTATGTGTTGAAAACCTCTGAAATGGCACACTGGAATCACATTTGGTGAAGAAACAAATATTTGTATTACTTCACTGGTATCACATAAAGCATTTACTTCGAAATCCATAGCATTTCCACACCGTCGGCCATGCTGACAGGCCAACACATCCTCATGCCTCAAGTATTCAATAGGTTGATTGCCCGTGACTCCCGAAACAACATGAACATCTCCATCATACTCTTGCAGTTTGGGACGGCTTAGGCAACAGAACTACTTGTGGTTTGGGTTAAATTAACTACGTTATTTATGCAACATTACTTACCGACATACAAATATTCCGTACATTACTGAAGTTACGTCACAAATGTGGCGTCACATAACTCCATTGGTAGGTTAAGATAAGTTATCGTTGACTTTTGGATACACACTGGACATAAACAGCAGTCTCCTGGGAGAAAATCCTGTGTTTATGTTAACCCAACCATCCATCCCGTCCTCTCTAAGCAAAGATTGTTGCTCTTATTCGCTACAGCCACCAGAGGCCAGCAGCCTGACAAGAAATGTAAATGTGGGTGCGGAAGTTTGACTTAAATGCACTTAAACTAAATCAATATAAAACCAAGTTATTGAGTTGGACATCTTCTTCAAGCCCCTCCTGTGAGAATATTAAAGATTTTCCCAATTATCCCGATAATTAAATTTCACCGCAATCAACCTGTCTTAAGTGTTTCTTATCACAATCCACAATAAAATCTCATTGCCCATCCCAAAGCCAGACATCAGACAGTTTTGATTTAAAAATGAACGAATGTCTTAGTTTCGACAGAACACCACCTCCAGCACATTTCTAGCAATCTGAGTCACCTGGGCTCTTAAAACGAGAATTAGCGCTTTCTCATATGTGACTACTCGTGTCAGAGCAGGCTTCTCCAGTCAATGAGCCTTTAATGTGTGTTTTCAGTATCATACGAATTCATCAAGACACTCTTACCAAACCAGATGAAGCTTAATGTTCTTGTCAGAGGCCTGAAGTCAAATCTGAACAATTAAAATGTCAATAAGGCTCCATGATGTCAGCAACGGAAAAGATTGTAGGAAAACAAACAAGTCGGGGCCACAGCAAAAGTTACCATAACTCACCAGAATATGTGAGCTGTGCCATGTTAAACTCCTGTTGACACTTTCATATATCATCATTATTCATCAGTAATTTAACTGTCAGCCAGGGGTGTTTGGCTGTGGCTCATGTTGTCTCAACGGGCAATGTGTTGAAATGTTGATCAAAGACATATCATTGTAGTCGGAAAAGGAAGATACAAATTATTATTTGCAACTTTAATGTAAATCCAAAACGGATAGCCTCAAGCGTGCGAGAACACAGAGCAGGCGTGCACAGACAATGAATCCACTGAAAGGTCGTGTGGTTATCTCTCACTTCATCACCAGTTCAAGATGTTTTCTTGAAAGGGCGAGGACTCCACAGGTCTGATGTAATAGCGCCCTCTAGTGGAGGACTGATCAGAGTCGGCTTTACTGGCCAGTGTGTGCACTGAAACACAAGTCCCAAATACTTTACAGGAAGGTAGAACTACCTCATACACTTCATATTAGAGTACACACATTAAAAATGAAGTATGATTTTACATGTTTTGCTCATTATGGGCCTTTATCATCATCCTTAACAGGTTCGGGAAGCAACAGAATAGGTGAAGATGCAAATAGATTACAGATGCATTCAGAGAAAATGGGGGACTACTAGCAGGATTACAATTATAAAATAAAGATGATTTGGAAAAAAAATGATACACAGCTCTTTATAATGATAAAATAAAAGTCATCTTCTCTGTATGTTTTTTTCTCTTGTCTCTATTTGAATATGTTTGGTATTTTTTAAAGTAACAGAGAGTAATCAGGTTACATTGCTTCATGTTGTGACAGGTGATTAGTAGTAACCCTCCCAATCCTGCATATATGCCACTAATATGCATGCCAATAAGCAACAGGTTAACGGTGAATATGTGTTCCCTTGTGTGAAGTGTGACCAGAAATAGTCATGCGGTTAAAAACGGTGACAACAAGATAGAGTAAAAATAACCACAGAACTATTTTGTACATAAAAACAGATGATACACGCAGCAAACATAAATAGCATTAGAATGGGAAACTGGTGCAAAGGAATGTAGTGTACAACTCCAGTGGGTGACACTGACTTTAGGTCAACCAAAGTGAGTGTGTTTATAGACAGCAGAATGCTCAATAGCAAATATGTGTATTTTAATGTGCTCTGTACGGCTATCAATCAGTTCCTGACTACTGTGGCGAAGTAGCACCACGTTCTGTATGAAGTACTTCCTCCTTACAGAGTTTCGCTCAGGAAACTGGCTTCAAAATGACACACGATCCTGCTCGCTTCGTTAGATCTTATCTTCACTGTCAGAGGACTTTTCTACGATGCTTGACTCTATAAATACCTCGAGATAGTGAGGGATAATAGAAAAGTAGCTGCCCTTTATAAGATATACACAGGAGATATGCACGTCGAAAACATTTGTGGGTGTGCTTCCTTCAAATGAGGAAGTTTGTCCTCCAAAAAAGCAGATCTGTAGTTGCAACATACAGAGTCTTCAGTCTACTGAAGCGTGATGACCACTTGTAACCTAACAATGTTTAACTTGGCATAACATCCAGGCAGCTCCTCAGTCTAAAGCGAAGCAGAAACGGGCTGCGCGGTGTCGTTAAAGGAATAAAACGTCTACTTAAAGGTGCCTTGTAGAGTTTTGCTGTAAACAAACATTTGTCTCCCACAGGTCTGACGAATGTGAAGAGTGTAGGCAGAGAGCTTGAAAGGTGTAACTATTCCAAGTAACTGGACTCATCCGTCCACATACTTTGTGTAGCCTACTGTAAGGCCCAGACTGTGTTTATCATATTCAGCTGTCAAATATGAATTGAAAATTCGGCTGTCATCATCCTTCGAGCCGTACAGCGTATGTTGGGCTTCAGCCTGGTAAACATATGTACTGTAAGTTGTGGATTTCAAGTAATTATGTGTAGTATTAATAGTAATTTTCCGGCAGCAAATGTACTCAAGTATTAACCATATGGGTAAAAGTGAAATGTATACATATATTTAAATGCATACATGTACTGTATACTGTGGGTCGATCAATTATTTTGCCTGGCTGATTATTTGCAGCATTGTTCACATTAGTGTTTTTTTAATCCAATTGCCAATAAAATAAATGTGGCTGTGATGCAACATGCAAGCTGCAGAGTAAGAAGTACCTAAAGTTATCAAATAAATGTAGTGAATATGAGAATATGTGAATATTTGCTTCCAAATCTAGTAGAGGGGAAGTATGAAGTAGCAGAAAATGAAAAAAGAAATACAATTTACTCAAAACTGTAGGTAAAGAATACGTCAAGTCTCAGGGATCACTACTTTGTATGTGAAACAAAGAAGTGTAAAGTCTTTTGTGGCTCCAAGAAGCTGAATGTAATCTGGTAAATTGCCTCCAGTTGCATTGTGGGTAATGCAGGCGCCAGGCTTTAAAATGCAAGTCGATCAGATGGAGTATTGATCTCCTGCAACACTGTTGGACAGTTTTAAAAAACAAATGATCAAAATGGAACTTGAGCCAGAGGGGTCGCCCTTTTTACTCTTTCTTTTAGAAACCTGACACATACATTACCCACAATGCAACATAGTCAAAGCAAGGCAAATTTATTTGCATAGCACAATTCAGTCCCCAGGGCAACTCAAAGTGCTTTACAGGGGTATTAAAAATCACATTAAAAGTAATTAAAACAGGTAAGAAGACATCAAGAAACAAAAGGCTGCGGCAAACAGGAAGGTCTGAGACAGAGAGGTGAGAGTTAGTTCAAACCTGCAGTTCTCTGGGAGTTTTGCAACATGACTGAACGTTGCTTCTCCTTGTTTAGTTTTGACTGTAGGGACTGAAAGCAGACCTGTACCTGATGACCTCAGAGGTCTGGATGGTTCGTAACGTAGCAGCAGATCAGACATGTATTTTGGCTGAAACCATTCAGTTCCTTATAAAACTACAGCAGGATTTTGAAATCTATTCTTCGACAGAAAGGACGCCAGTGTAAGGATCTAAGAACTGGAGTGTTGTGATCCACTTTTTTTTGGTTCTCGTTAGCCGACTGACATCACTGGAGGCAATTAATCAGATTACAGCTTCATCTGGATTTTACCCCCTATAAAGCACTGCACTTGAGTAAATGTACTTAGTTACATGCCATCACTGAAACTGAATGATTAGCCATCAGTAATTGTTTTAAATGACACATGATTGTGTGTGGTCATTGAAACATTACAAATTGGAATATCAATATAAGTCATATTAACATGTAGGCTTAATTTAAAAAAAAAAAAGCAAATACATTGATTTGTTATTATCAGAATCAGAAATACTTTATTGATCCCTAAGAGGAAATGTCTTGGGTTGTCTTAGAAAATATGCAGAAAAATAAAAAACTATATATAAGCAAGAATAATAAAAAAAAATATATAAGATATGTATATATTTATATGTAGGCCAACAGTGTAATAAATAGTTATACTAATTAATAAAGTTACTTTTCCAAATAGATATTTAAAATGAAACAAGGAATGGATGTGTAAAATCTACTTTGCTTCAATTGTTATGAGCAATTAATTTGGATAAAGTTTAAAGAAACATTTTCTAAAGATTTGTTTTTAAATAAATAAGGGGGAAAAAATAAAAGAAAGAAACTATCCCACTGTTGATGTCACGTGACTTCCTGTAAACGAATGACAATATTGTGGTTGAGGTCCGCCCACTCTGCGTGCAGCTCGATCCTGCTGGAGACTCCACCGAAACCAGGAACTGCCCCGCCTCAGAGGAACATCTCGGACAAACTCGGGCAGGTGTTTTAAAGTGTTCCAACATGTCCGCCAAAGTGTGTCCGGAGCCGGCTGAGCACTCCGGACACCTCCGCTTCTTCTCCGCTGTGTTTTACGCCGGCAGCTCGTTTCTTATCACGGTGGTGAACAAAACCGTGCTGACGGGCTTCAGGTGAGTTGTGGCGCTGTCACACAGAGCGAGTCAGTCGCGGGGTCAGTGGAGAAGAAGCTCACACAACGTAGAAAGAAAGGCTGTTATGGTGTTATAACACAAAGTGAGTCGCTATGGAATCACAGTCTGCTGCTGTTTATGTTGCAGGTTCCCCTCCTACATGTGTCTCGGCATTGGCCAGGTAAGTTGTCCAGGTGTGAGTTTTTATCCCCCATCTCTCTCTCTCTCTCTCTCTCTCTCGCTCGCTCGCTCTCTCTCTCTCTCTCTCTCTCTCTCTCGCTCGCTCTCTCTCTCTCTCTCTCTCTCTCTCTCTCACACACACACACACACACACACACTCACTGTCACTTTGGTCCTGTCAGATGATCACCACTCTCGTTGTCCTTTACGCTGCCAAAATGAGCAAAACAATCCAGTTTCAAGACTTTGACAGGAGCATTTTCTTAAAAGTAAGCGTTTCTCACGTTTCAAATCATATTTATCATCCTTTATTTGACTGTATAGTGTTTGTTTTTTTTTTTCCAAATTCGTACTCCTTTTTATTTTCTTGCCAGATTTTCCCTCTTCCTTTGCTGTATGTTGGGAACCATATAACAGGACTGGCCAGCACCAAAAAACTCAGGTATCACCAGTTCATGTTACCCAGTGAAGCAGATGTGTCCTGAGGGTTTCACAGCGCTCATTCGTGTTGTCTTTTACAGTTTACCCATGTTCACAGTATTACGGAAATTCACCATATTGATGACAATGATCCTGGAAGTGTACATACTTAGGTAAGACGTGTGTTTGACTGTTCTTCAGCTGTTGGAGCTCTGAGACATTTTGTGTATTAGATACGATCTAATGACATGTGGCGCTCTTCTGTGGAGAGATTTATTACACGTTAACCAGTCGAACTAAACAAGATGAGAGCTTTTGGCTTCGATCTAAACGTTCGGTGTTTCCTTTTTCACCCCAGAAAAACGTTTCCAAAGCGCCTTGTGTACAGTGTTGTGACCATAGTCCTCGGTGCCATGGTGGCTGCAAGGTATGAATGTGTTTATTTGATTCATTTAATTGCAATTGTGGGAGCACTTTCTATGAAACCCATGGGTGTAATGCATTATAACGCATTATGAACATACTTACAATGCATTTGTATGCACATGCAGTGCTTTATATTCATTGTTATAAGCACTCGTGGATATTTGTGATGTTTTATAATAATATCCGTAAGTCATTATTACACCAGTGTTTATAAAGCAATCAAAACATTAGTATATTGGATTTTTGTGGTGTTAAATCAGAGTTATCTGTGTTAGTACCTGTTATAAGGGTCAGTGTGCTTTCCTGCATTGACTTATAATCACATTAAAATAGATATTATAATGTGTAATAAAATAATGAATGTATATTACAACTAGGAGAAGACTTGACCTTATAAGTCATTACAGAGTACTTTCTAATGTGTTGCGATTATTGTTGTAAAGCATTCTTAATATCTATGATATGATAGACACCTACAGCCAAACAATAACATATTATGAGTACGTTCATAATGCATCATAGACACCGGTGTGTTAATGAGTTCTGATTATTGCTATGAGTCAGAAACATTTGTAAGCGCTCTGTGTGTTGTAGACGTAGGCCTCACAGAGCGTGTTACGGCAGTAGCGAATAGATTGCTTACCAGGAGCAGACAGAGCACCTGTGCTTCCCCTCCATCTTTCCCCTTTCCTCTAGTTCCGACCTGGCCTTCGACGTGGAGGGATACACTTTCATCCTGCTCAACGATGCCTTCACTGCCGCCAGCAATGTGTACACCAAGAAGAACCTCGGCACCGATGTAACGTCACCTTCACATTCTGTGCAAGTAGAAGGGATTAGTGCTGTGTTTTACGGGTGGTTTCAGAGCAGCTCAACTTGTCTGTGTGGGTGTGGTTAACTGCAGTATGAAGTGCCTAAAGATGAAAAGATACAGACTGTATGTCAGAGTTAAACCTGTTTTTTCCTGGTCCTAAATTCTAACGCGAGAGAACAACGCTCGGACGCTTAACTAACAGCTTAATTATTCTAATATTCTAAACGTGGTTTAGTGTCAAAACTGGTCAAAGAAAATTATACATTCGATCATTAGCATGACATGCGTAAACAGAGGTGGAGGTTTAGTTTTGTTTGCTTAGGCTTTAAGTAAATAGGACCTTGAACACACCGTTTCCGTGGTAGCACATGCACACTATGCATAAGAAAAGGACGATGGCTGCGTTCACTCTCAACCACACATTTTAAAATCCCCACCTTTAGATTCTGACAGCTGTTGTTTATAGAAGTAAAATGTCTCGAGAGTTGGCAACATGTTGCAACGTTAGCATGCAGAAAAAGTCATTTTATCAGGACTTACGTCTGCTACGGCTCCACAAATGACCTGTATATGTTTGATTTTGGTTCACAACACATCTCATATTTTCCTCTTTGTTTTTTGTGAAGGGCCTCGGAAAGTACGGTGTCTTATTTTACAATGCACTAATCATCATCGTCCCCACTCTCTTGGCAAGTGCATTTACTGGAGATTTACATAAGGTACTTGCAGTATACGTGAGGATGTTTTATCTTTCGGTTGTATGCTTCTCCTTTTCCCGACCACCTCGTATGTTTTGACCCACACAGGCAGCCGCATTCGAGGACTGGGTTGAAGCCACATTTATTGTTTGTTTCCTCGTGTCGTGCTTCATGGGGTACGTCACTGTAATTCACTTCAGACTGTTCAGTTACACCTTTTGGCAACTCAAAAAAAATCCCTTAGTTTCCTCAGTTTTTTAAGACTCACCTCTGTGTTTTTCAGATTTGTGCTGATGTATTCCATAGTTCTGTGCAGCTATTATAACTCAGCACTAACTACTACAGTAGTGGGCGCAATAAAGGTAAGAGCTCGCTGATAAGAAATACTAGTTTTAGATTAGAAAGCGCACGCTACTTTAAGATCTAACCTGCAAGTGGGTCTGGATTTTACATCAGGCGGCACGCGATAAGCAATCATAAAACACTGCATGTTCAAACAATTCCTTGGCAGAGGTCATGATGTATTATCACATTTTTTTTATTTGTCCAGTTTCCACTAACAAGATCTTCACTAACATGTACTAAACTTCTCTTAAGAATGTCGCAGTAGCCTATATCGGCATCTTTGTGGGTGGAGACTACCTGTTCTCTTGGACCAACTTCCTGGGCCTCAGCATTTGGTAAGAATATATTCCGGGATTATTTCCTCTTCAACTGTTCATATCATAATTTCAGCATGAACCGTGGCTGACGACAACTGGGAACTTTTACATGATCAAGCCACAATTGTTTCTTCATACATTTACCTTCAGTTTTGGGAAAGCTACTCAGAAAACCAAAGTCTTGGAAAAAATGTCCAACTGTTCACATAAACAAAAAAAAAATTAAATAGCCCACTACTTGTGGGAAAGTGCAAGGAAGGTCAGCTCTGAATTATACAAAATAAGCAATCATTCATCTCTGAATTCCCCAATAGGTACAAGCAGAATTCATAAAAAGCTGGGATGCTGTGTAAAATATGAATAGGAGTGAGATCGTTTGCTGATACTTTTCGACATATACTGATATTGAACACGGTACAAGTAGACAGCATCCAGACTTTTTTGGAAACAAGCTTGTAAGATTAGTTTTAGGCTGAGCCTAAGCTACAATCATTTTCCACGACTCAACACTTCATTGATTGTATCTTGTGCTTTGCAGTATGTCCGGCGGACTAGCGTACTCATATCTCACCTTTAACACCACGTCACCGACAACAATCAGTGAAGCACCAGAGCTGAAGATTCACATTACAGAAGACTCCACAGTGAAGCGCTGACTAAACGGACGCTATTTTAGTATTCACCACTTGGTGGCA
The DNA here is from genome assembly GCA_900302685.1 of Spondyliosoma cantharus. Taxonomy (NCBI): domain Eukaryota; kingdom Metazoa; phylum Chordata; class Actinopteri; order Spariformes; family Sparidae; genus Spondyliosoma; species Spondyliosoma cantharus. The sequence continues at coordinate 39,507 of OMLP01018982.1, forward strand.
TTATTCTGCTTCATATTGGAGCATTGTATTGCTTCTACCCTTGTATTATTCATTTAAAATAAATGAATTGTTTTTTCCTGGATGCATTGCTGACACTTTCTATAATTTTTTTTACTGCTAAATCAAGACAAGAGGCACATGTATAAAGTCTGGGTCAGGTTCAGTGAATGTTTATTGAAGACCAGTAATTATATAACAGTGTGGACAGCCTGTCAGAGAAATCTTACCTTTGAAATGTGTAACAAAATGTCTATCAAGCAAGCACTACACATGTCACAAACATGAAAACTGTTGGGAGGATTGTTAGCAGGAAAACTGAAACTAGGTATTCATAGCTCTCCACAAATTGTGCACACTCAATATTCTAACAAACATAATGTGTATATATTAAATGCCATACTTTCTTCTCGAACCACAAAATAGACTAAGGGTTAGAAAACGCTTCAAAATATACTATAATTGGGTACAATAAATCATTTGGTGTTTTGATTATCAACAAATCTGAACTTCCAGTTTCACCGAAAACTCCACATGGGCAATTTGTAAATAAAAGACAGATTCAAACTTCTCAGCTAGAGTGATAGACAGGTTGTCGGATCAGACTTCCCCGAGACAACCGGAGGCAGGGCAGTAATGAGAGGCTTCCTACAGTGTTGAAGAATGTAGTGTTGTTATTTTATAAAAGGAGAAAAAAAAATAAAAAATCAAACAACCAGCACTACACAAATCAGTTTATAAAAACACAGGTGCCATTTTCTTGGTCATCTACGACAAATTTAATCTTCAGCGCATTGCAAGCTTAATCCAAGACTTAACAGGGGTTCTATAAGTGCTTAAATCGAAGTAAGTGGGATATTTAAATTTATATTCTAAAATGGATTTTATGTTTTTTAAAACTTGATGCCAGAATATTTATCTGCACACAAAATGATTCCAGGGCTCTCAGATAGTTGAACAGAATGTTAATAAAAAAATATGGTAAAAATAAATATCGCATAATTTAACCCTTTGAAGTGAGATGCTGCACCACACACACTACTATGATGCTATGCCCGTAATGTAACTGGTCGGCCAGCTTTTAATATAAAAGGTGACGGACATCGTTCATTGACAAAAAAAGAATTAAAAAAATCTCCCGTCTGGTTGGAAAACAACTTTATACCTACATGTTGTAAACACGTTCCTTGCATCTGTGATGAAAACGGCTGTTAAAATTGAAATATGGCATGTCCTAAGTACTCTGGAGCTTTTTAAGTATTAGCTGTAATATTTAGTTGTATACTTAAATCCAGAAGGCAGTATAGTCAGATTTAAGTCGACTTTTCCTGCACATCTCTAGTAATGACATGTGGATATAATTATGTATAAATAATGAGAAAAGCTGTCAAAGTTTGGATTTTTTGAAGTCTTGTGCCTCACCAGACCTCTGGATTAGGCTTGCAATGATCACCTCTCATTCGCATATAAAAACAATGTTACATGCTGGACTGATCCAGCTCCCTTGACTTGTTTTCGTCTCCTTTACATCCACCTATTCACACTTCTCTGAGCGTGCTGTAATGAACGAGGATCCAACGGATCCTTTCTCAGTCCATTTCTACCACCACTGCTGTCGCCAGTGGCAGCGGAAAAACTGTGCTTGCAATGCTGGAGATGAAACCTTGGGAGCATGATGAGAGGCCATCAGACAGCTGGAATGCAACCTCCTGTGTTTGACCACACCCTGTATCGTTCTGTCCATCTGAGCTTAATCCATATATACATCAGTCATACACACTCTGTGACACTCACAGCATACTTAAAAAAACTCGTTACCATCAAAGTGCAAACAAAACAAATTACGACATAACTCTTTCTTTGCCTTCAGAAGACGTGAGAAAGAAAGACATTCTTCATATTGTCAAATCTACAATTATAGCAGCCTAAAAAGGATAAAATGGAAGCTGAATAAGGTGCTTTAGCTTGTGCCTTCCTGGTGCTGTGAGGGGGGGGAGGGGATAGAAGATGCTTCTGCTCAACACTGATCTCAGGCCAATTCAGCTCTCTCTCAAAGTCTGGCTTTACAACTTGATAGAATAAACTAAACTAGTCATTGATCTGCATTTAACAACACTCTCTAGCTACAGCACATACTGCAGGAAGGCGGTTTTGGGAATGGAGGTATGAGGAGCAGGGAGTGGGAATCTGGGGATCGGGAAGTGGGTGGGTGTTCAGGCGGACAGGTTGTTGGCCAGCTCAATGAGCGCCAGAGCGCCGTGGAGACGCTCTCGTTGCTCCTGGAGGCGGCGCTTGGCGGCACCTCCCCCCTGGCTGCCCTTCTCCTCCTCCATGGCCTCTTCCTCTTCTCCATTTTCTTCATCAGACTGGAGAAACTCCATCGGATCCTGCTGCTCCTGGTCCTCTGCCCTCGCCTTGCCCTGTTGCTTCACCTTTGTGGTCGTAGGGGCACGCTGCTCGCGGGTTTGCCAGTACCTGCAAGAACAGACAAGAGTAGAGTACATTAGGTACTGACATTAAATGCACGACACAAGTACGAGGTAAAAGTGTGGCTCCTGATGCAAAACAGGCCATTTCAGCTCTAGTGTGGAATCCTCTGTATTCACTTACTTTGCCAGCCACTCTGCTACAGCCTTGTTATCCACAGACTGGGCCTTCCCCAGGCCCTCCTTTGGTTCCTCTCTCTTCAGGCGGGAGAAAGGATGCTTGGGGCAGTGACGATTGGCATGTGTGAACCGATTGCCACATCCTAAAGAGGAAGCAACAGGTATAAATAAATTCTGTAAACCATTAAAGGTCACATTTATCTGATGACTTCTTGTGGTTTACTTCTGCTACAAAAGGACAGTATGAATGGTGGATCGATCTTATTCATATCCATGTTGACTGATTTTCAGCTTCAACATTTATATTACAACAGTTTCACTGTCAGAATTGTGTTTATCGGGTACTTTCCGAAAGGTTCAAGCCAGTTAAAAGCTCCAGTCGGTCACACTAACTGAGACCAATTTCATGCCACTGGGAAAGTACCCAGAGTACCTCAAAATGAAAGCTCAAAATGCTTTGGCTTTGTTGTTTTTCAAATCCGATCAACATCACTTTCATGACACTCTGTTCATCTTAATAGTGTGGTCTTTTTCTAAAAACCCACCTTTCTCCGAGCAGACAAAGGGTTTCTCCCCAGTGTGCAGCCGCTGGTGCGTCTTCAGCTGACCACTCTGGACAAACGCCTTCCCACAATTTGGGTAGTCACACAGATAAGGCCTCTCTCCTGAGCGAATGAGGGATTGACATGGTGTTACTCATACAGAACATTACTTTTAAACGTGTACAGTAAAGACAGGTGCAAGGAGGTCAATTATGCTTTCATGTCACTGGATTGTAAAACATTCACCAAACCCTCCCTGAGCCTCTCACCTGTGTGTGTCCTCTTATGAGCCTGAAGAGACTTCTCTCTGGGAAACACTCGGTTGCAGATGTTACAGCGAATGCGGCTGGACGAAGTCTCTCCTTCGCTTATGAGCTCCCGGACGGTGTCAGCCCGAGGACGCCCTCTGCGGATACCATCCTGAATACACAGATTCATTTACATTAGCAACAGAGACGGGACAAAGACAATAACCTATTTACATACTGAGCAGCAGCCACATTTGGCAGACAGGGCACAACATTTTAATTTATGTTAATGTTGAATCTAAATAAAGAATGTATACACAAGCACCAGCACTTTATGTAAATATACTTATCAGCTCATATTGATTTGTTATCATAGAGCAACAATCAATATGGTCTGTGGTTCAGTCACACAATGCAACATGATATCAAGCATCACTTCCTTAGCTGAGCTCACGTGTCACAATGTAGCAAGACGCACGTTCGTCCATCATAACTCATTCACATCCGGTTACACTTTTGGCGCGCGACTCGACGTCATGTATGAGCAGCTGCTCCAGAACCAGGAAGTAACTCGGGTTTAAAATCCACCATGTCACACCCTAATGCGCGGGCGTTTTTTTTAAATGACTCTCCATCTTGGCCATATTAAGGCCGACTCCACACACAAAGTCGCCGTTTTAAAGTAGCAACACTACGAGAAATCACCAGTTTACATGTAGACTTGTGTTAATGTTCCCAAAAGACTCGCGTTGTGATAGTTTGTGTCTTTAAAAAGATGTTAACAGTCTGTCGCATCACGTGCACTCTTCTTCTTCTCCAAGCTCGTGCTCCTACAAATACTTAAAAATGATAAAAAACTAAAAACGAAGTGCTGTTGCAATTTATACATGCTGTGTTGTTTGAGTATAACTGCGTTGTCAACATCCTCTAATTGTACAGGAGTAAACTCGAGTTAACCTACAGCTCAGTCTGTGAGCAACATGTGTCAAACACACCGGTTAAG
>OMLP01018984.1:0-10858 GCA_900302685.1 Spondyliosoma cantharus
CAGTAGAACGACGGAGTCCCCGGTTGGAGCACTCTCCAGCACCCCTCCCAGGGACTCCAGGAAGGCCGGGTACTCTGCACTGCCGTTTGGCCCGTAGGCCGAAACAACAGTGAGAGACCTATCCCCGACCCAAAGGCGGAGGGAAACGACCCTCTCGTTCACCGGGGAAAACTCCAACACATGGCGGCTGAGCTGGGGAGCTATAAGTAAGCCCACACCAGCTCGCCGCCTCTCACTGCGGGCAACTCCAGAGTAGAAGAGAGTCCAGCCTCTCTCGAGGAGTTGGGTTCCAGAGCCCAGACTGTGCGTGGAGGTGAGGCCGACTATCTCTTAGCCGGTACCGCTCAACCACCCACACAAGCTCAGGCTCTTTCCCCCCCAGCGAGGTGACATTCCATGTCCCCATGGCTAGAGTCACCGTCCGGGGATTGGGTAGCCGGGGCCCCCGCCCACAACAGCCACCCAAATCGCAATGCACCATCCCCTTCTGAACCCTCCTGCGGGTGGTGGGCCTACTGGAGGGCAGGCCCACGTCGCTCGTTTGGGCTACGCCCGGCCGGGTCCCGTGGGCAAAGACCAATCGCCAACGCCAATCCGGGCGATGTACACTTCCTCGTTGTTATTTCATCCATTAGGGGCTTTGGAACCGTTCTTAGTCTGACCTGTCACCTAGGACCTGTTTGCCTTGGGAGACCCTACCAGGGGCATTAAGCCCCGGACAACATAGCTCCTAGGATCATTCAGGTACTCAAACCCCTCCACCATGATAAGGTGCCGGTTCAAGGAGGAGTTAATGAAACTGCCTTTCTGTTAATGAAGAAAGTCAACAAGGCAGAAACATTCCAGGAGAGGAAAACAGAAAGATGAATAGACAATCTCATGCTTGAACTCCATGAACTCCAAGTCAAACACTTTGAGCAACATTTTGGGCTACTCTGGTGGAGAACAATACCAAAGACAAAAGACAAATACATTTTTGACCATGTTGTTCAGATCTGCTATGCATTAACAAAATATTTCATTTTGAAGTAAAGGAATTAGCCAGTATTGTCACTTCCTGCTGAGGGCAGTGTCCTTCAGTCTTTGCCTTTTCACAGAAGTGTGAATGGACAGTGCATCTGTGTGCCTGTGTCTGTTTTTGCCAACATCTAAAAGTTTGTAAATTATTTTTTCTGGTTCTTAATATATTTGTGTTTATATCTGCACATTGTTGACCATTTCAGAATGAACACTCATAGTCAGGTTTACAGCGCTATGGACCACATCATGTGCAGTTTCCATGGTGACAACAGAGCACATTATTGACTGAAAGGGTTCGTGTTGTGATTGACATATACGGTAATGGATGGAGCTACAGGAGATTGGAATTATCAGATGGATTAATGATATTTTAAAGAATGGATAAACCCCATTTCCTTTTTGAAAAAGAGACGCATTGCTTAAGAGATGTCTCCTTGACGTGAAAATCATGATTTTGCTTTTAGCTTTGTGCTAGAAATGCCATAATCAGTTCTTCTCTTGTTATTGCACACGTTATGTATTCTAAGGGGGATACTGATCCAGATTCAGATTAAGAAGTACCAGAATTTGTTTTATTTTTGCACCAATGAAATAGCAAAGCATTGTGCAGCTCTGGACTGCACTCTAGAATATGACTTATGATAAGATATTCAAAGCCATTTGGAATAATAAGAAGGTTATTTACAGTGTGCATTTCACCATACACCCAATACAAAACTGTACACTGGACTACCATGTTAAATTGAACGGGAAGTGTATTATCATCTTAGTGTCTGGACTTGCATGATAAAATCTAGAAAACTCCTGTTGCCATGATCAATCATTTACTTTATTTGTAATACAAGCAGATACACATTTCCTGTGTTTTTAATGGCTAAAGTATGAGAAAAGAGAAAAGTATGAGAAAGAGACACTAATGGTTCAGTGGAATGTGTTTTCATGAAACTGGGGAAGAGACATGGTGCACCTTATAAGTGTGTGTCCGTGTTTGAGTTCCCCAGCTGCATGTGTCAACACACCTGCCATCCTGGGTGTCAGAACATAGTCAATCATAGGTGCACCCAGATTGTTTTTCACATTGACAAGATTGTCACTGTCATATGAAGTGAAATGCTTCACTGTAGAGCCTGGCTGTTGTAACGGAGAACGCAAATAGGCAGAGGTTCACAAAATTCACCAAGTACTGTAAGAAATAATTGAACTTAAAAAATGTGGGATGTTTCTTAACTCTGATACATTTGTGTTTACAGTGGTGGATGACACTTGAGTTGTATGTGATGATTTGTTTCTCTTTATGTCCCACATGCTTCTGAGTGTGGTGTTAGTCTCAGCTCTTTCTCCATCTCTCTCTCTTCCTCGCTCTTAGCTTCACCCATTCCCTCTTCTTAATTCTTACCTCTTTTCCTTTTTCCATTCAGTGTTGTATCAAGACGAGATATGATGAGACGGTTTAGCTGTGCTTACAGTGCGTTCACCTAACACAACCTCACAAGGGTTGCCTGAGTGACATTATTGCAGGAATGAATTTCTTTAGCATTTTCACCTCCTGCAGACAATCTTCCTGCATTCGACCCTACAGCATGTAATAGTTCCTTTTGGTTTGGTATTTTTGCATGCTAGCAATGGGACATTTATGGTAGAACTGTCCACGTTTCTTTACATTGGCTATAGTCGTTGCTGTGAGCGTTGCTCCACCTTCAGATGGTTATTGCTTTGATTCATCAAGACAAAATTAACACTAAATCCATGTCGTTACCATGTCAAGCTCCTTTTAACATTATTTAATGTACTTATGGAATTATATAGAGGAAGGCAAGCTGCTTCCTATGAAAACTGTGAATGTATTAAGTTGGATGGGAATTAAAGAGGCACAACTGAGGGAATTGAGTTTAAGCCTCTCATTTTAATTCAGTAGAATAAAAGGGAACACAGGAAATTATTTATTTATGTCTATCCCCAGTCCAATCTCTGTCAAGGTCACCCATCACTGTTATGCGGCCTTGTTAGCTTTGGGGACCAGGGTGCTTACTTGCAAATTCATACCATAAATATGAGTCGAAGTCATCACCTACAGTAGGTTGCTGGTGATATTCTATATTTTCCTTCTTGTAAACAACCTCTAACAAGTGCACTATTTATTTCTGTTTGAGTAACATTTGCTAGAAACTACAATACTGAAACATGTTGTTTCAGGGAATGACTGAGCCTTCTTTAAAAATGAAGCAACATATTTGTGACTTTGTATCAAACTTGTGTCTTTATATATTCATAAGCAGTAAATGGCTTGGGGCTGAGTGCCGCAGATATGATGGGTAATTCAGAAAGTATTGAGAGATTGACTGACACATTGTTGGCATTATTCTTTTCAAAACTTATTTTTTCTGTTGCCCCCAAGTGCATTTGTTATTGCCTTGTTTAAAAATACATATAGAGGATGACACAGATAGGAACAAAACATGTATGCGAGAGAGAAGCTACAACAGATAGCTGCTGAATAACAGAAAGGACACTGTTCTGTGTAATGCTGTGCACCTAACATTGTCCATTTGTCTCAAAATAGAAAGGCCCTGCCAAGCATTTTTGGCCAGCTCTCTTGCTCTTCCACTCTCTCTCTCATCCCCCCTCCTCTCTTTCCCTCACCCTCTCCTCTGCAGCCTCTCTGTCACCCACTCCTTGAACTCCTTTCATTTTAATCTTCAGTTTCTTGCTAGCTTTTCCTCTCAGTTTTTACTGTTATTGTGCTTTTTCTATATTTTGCACTCTCTGTTGCGCTCTCCCCTTTCTTATCTCTCCTCACTTCATGTTGGTAAAAAGGAGGGTTGTAGAGATATTCAGCACTTCAGCACGATAAATGCTGTTCAGTGAGTGCACTCAACTCCGGCCAGTGTTGCACTGTTATGCAAACTAGCATGAGAGCTGTGAGAGAGAACTGAGAGAAAGTGTTTAGTGAGGGTGAAATGGAGAGAGTGATTCAGGGACTCACAGAGAGGAATATATGTAGAGAGCGAGATGTGCAGAGACCATTTTGTGATTGGATGACGCCTATCAACATCTTCACGTTCCGACCCACGACTACTCAGAAGTCATCGCTACATTATTACATTAGTACTCAGTACACCTGCATCGGACGACACATCCGTCTGTGTCCAAGTTTGACACACATGACATATGGACAAGGACTTCGTGGTGCATTCAGGTGCAAATCGTAAACAATTAATCAACTGATTGTTTCAGCACTTGAAACTATAAAACTAAAAATATTTTTCCTTCTTGGTTTTGTGTGTGTGTTTTATGTTTAGTTTACAACAAGTGAAGTTTGGTCAGCTGACAGTTTGTGCTGACATGCTTGACATGTGCTACAACTTGCCAAAACAGTCTGTGCAGGGACCATTAGAAGAACAGGTGCTCAAAGTTAAAAAGGGGCACATGGAAGTAGATCTGCAACAGTTAGTCAGTTAATTGAAAGGAGTAGTTGACCGAGAAAATAATACATTTCAAACTATTGTAGGTAATCGATTATTGGTTCCAGTATCTTAAACATGAGGATTGGCTGCCTCGTGTCATTTGTAAACTGTTTCAGACAAGGTATTGAATCAATTTAATTAATTTTTTGGAGGCAGCAGTTCAACAGCCTTCAATATGACCATAAAGGTAAGGTTTATTGCAGGACTGTTGTCTTTGACTGCATTAGTTTTAGCCCAGTGAAGCTAAAAAACGGCCAGCTGCATATGAAACAGCACTGACTATGCAACAACTCCCCCTCTCTCCTTCTCAGTCTTTCTCCATCGCTGTATCCTTCTGTCAGCTTGACCAGAGGCTGCAATGTGATTGGTCGCCTGTGCCGCTGCGCCATGTGCTCATTGGCTCGCTGAGGGCCATGTGCTGTGGGATGCTGACTCATAGCGAAAAGGAGGGGAAGAGTGTATGAGTGTTACTGTGTCTGTGTTTTGAGACTAAGAAATAAAGAGGAGAGTGGGCGCTGGATGCAGATTTATTTGTGTGTGTCTGTGAGTGGTTGTCTGTTGTAGAGACAGACAGACAAGTGCACTGCCATCTGTAAATAGGTCACACTAGTTCACCTACCAGCCCTTTCTCTCTCTCTGGCTTTCTGTCTCTCTTGTTTTCTTTATCTCTCCTCCTCTGCCATCAAGGCTTTGCCTTCAAATTATAAGTTTATTTTTGTCTCTCTCTCGCTCTCTCTCTCTGTCTCTCGCTCTCTCGCTCACTCTCTCGCCATTGTCTTTCTTTCAGTCTTTCTGTATGTCCGTGCGCTCTTTACCTCACTACCCCCATCGTCTGTTGTTGCCATGGCTACCTTGCAGTGTGCTGGCATGCACGTAGTGGCGTTGGATACCTAGGTGATGAGATGCTCAAGCGGATCGTTAGAAATCTACTGGGTTCCACTGACTTTTATTGTTGTTTTGGTTGTTGATGGTGTGTGTGTGTGTGTATGTGTGTGTGTGTGTGTGTGTGTGTGTGTGTTTGCGCTGTAAGTGTGATGACTTGTTGTTTCCAAGTGGAGGATATCAATAGTCGGTCGAGTGGCCAAAGTGCAATGGTCAAATTGGAATGATGACTGGATTGCTATCACTCTGCCGCCAGTCATTTATAGATTCATACTTCAGCCAGATTATTATATGAGCACCATGTTGCTGCCCTGTATCTGTTTCCAAGAGGAGAAGGAAGCAATCATTTATTTGATTAATTTCCCTCTCTCACTCTTTCTATTTTAAGATTTTCATCGCTCTAAAAATCTGTTGCCACTCGATATCAGATTAGACAATAACAGCTACACTAATGTGGAAGTGTGATTGCCGCAGTACAGCGGATCAATGAGTACACTTCTGGTTGAAAACAAGATCACCTCTGTGCTGCAGAATGAATGAATAGCATCTGTGTTTGGTGAAACATGCCAGGTAATTTGTGATGGAACTTTTACTTAACATATTAGGGACATGACAGATTTGCAAAGGATTAGATCACAGATGGTCTCCGCAAGTATAACAAATAACTATAGTTCCCCATTCAATAAAAGTCCTGTACAGATAGGTCTTAGGACTGCAAATAACAATACTTTCATACTGATTAATTTTCCACTTATTTCTGGTGCTAATTAATCTTAAACCCTATTTGCACAGGACTTATGTTACCTGTAGACCTCTAGTAATTTGTAATAACTGCTGTCTGTGGTTGTCTGTGATCTTAATCCATGCCATTTCCATTATTTATTTGAGGTTGTGTGAAAATATTAGCACCTCTGTGATTCGGGTTTTGTCAGGCAACTGAAGTATGAAATTTGACAGTGGCTCATAATATCTTGATAAACAGTCATCAGTTGTATGATATTGACATTTAAAATAAGTGACAGAGGAGGTTAAAAGCAAAATGTTGTCATAGTCAAGTACAGGCACAAAGCATCTGTTACTTGATCTAAATAAGCTGAAAATAGTGGGCGGTTGTAGCTCAGGAGGCAGAGCGCATGAAACACACACGAGGTTCCCTGGTAATACTAGTGAGGTGTGAATTGGGCTTTAATGCTAAAAAGAAGTCAGAAGCTGCATAACTTCCATTTTCAGACCAAGTGCATGTGTGCTGTCAAGGAATATAAATAAAACACTAGTGTACAGTTCGCACTTTTAAAATCATTATTTTTCTGAACTCTATCTCACCCTTTACTCCCCCCCTTCTTCTTCTTCCCGTTCTCTCTCAGCTAAGGATAGGTATCCACACAGGCTCGGTGCTGGCAGGTGTGGTTGGGGTTAAAATGCCACGTTATTGCCTGTTTGGGAACAATGTGACACTGGCCAGCAAGTTTGAGTCAGGGAGCCATCCAAGGTGTATCAATGTTAGTCCCACAACTTACCAGTAAGTGATGGTAATAAAAAAATTAACACAAATGTACACACATGTATACATGATCTTGACAATAAATGCTATTCATTATTTCTCTTCTCAACAGGTTGCTGAAAGATGACCGCTCTTTTTCATTTGTCCCTCGTTCACGCCTGGAGCTCCCAGATAATTTTCCCAAAGAGATCCCAGGGACATGTTACTTCCTGGAGGCGGGGACATCTCACAGCCATGCCTCGCTCACCAGCTCTCGCTCTGCGCCCCCGGCCTCTATGAGGAAAGTCTCCTACAGCATTGGGACCATGTTTCTAAGAGAAACAAGTTTGTAGGTCCCACACACAGACTAGGATATGCAGATATTCATTATGTGAGATAGTGGGATTTGAACCTCTGGAACATGCAGGAAACAGATCACACAGATCTTATGAATATGCACATGATATTACGTGTGAAAACTTGGATTCAGACCTGCGGGACGGCATTTATGACTGAGACTTGCTCTTATTGGAAGTGAAAAAGAACAACATGCCCTCATCTCCTCTAAGCAAAGGGAGATACGGTTCAAAAGACTTGATTCTCCTCTCACAAGGACCCGTCCCCAAGGAGGTGTACTGATGTAGAGAAACCTTGATATTAAACTTCATGATCTAGCTGGATTCCTCAGCTCCATACCTGGTTTCTAGCTCTCTCCAGTGGTCCTCTCTCCCAAACGGTAGCCTGACCTGCGTCCAGAGGGCAACAATGCTTGGAGATAACCTGGAGAGAGAGACCATTTACATGACCAGTGTTGCACTCGTTAGAATGGAATTGCGCAAATAGAACAAATCTACTTTCCATTATCAAAGTGGATACTGAGGAATGAAGTTGTATGAACTTTTAGAACAGCGGTTTTCAAAGTGGGAGGTGAGGACTTCAAATACATTACTTGTTACATTAGTTATCAAATGGAGAACACATAGAGTAGCCTAGTGAGTGATTTGGTTAAAGAGAAAGTTTGGAGATCGGAAGTTTAGGGGAATTTTTCTGTTTTTCCCACCTTCCCAGAGTCAGAGACAGATAAATGTCTTAGGACAGACCCCTTTTAATGTGTTTGGTGTAGTCTGAAGTTATGTCAAACAGCAATATTAGGCTATACTTGCTCAATTGTTGAGTGTGTCAAATAACAAACAGTAATCTGTATCCCGTAGGCATCCAGGAATTGAGAGAAACTAAGCAAGTACGTATTTTTCTGTCTGAGGAGAGGTCCACAGTCTCAGATTTTGAAAACCCCTGTTTTAGAAGATGGCAACATTGCCACAAATGTTTGCTGTGCATCATGGCCTCTTGTACAAGGACGACCACTACTGAAGAACAGTACAACTTCCCTTCCAACTGTCCCTAAACCATGTCATGCTATACCAAACATATGTCTAACATCTGCTGCTCGTTACATCTGTCCATCAGTGTAGGACCACTTGGTCGGGATGGGGGAGAGATGAATGAGTGGCCAAAAAGTCGGGGCCATTATGGGACAAATGCCAAAAACCCTAGTACTAAGCGGATCTTAGAGCCTTTTCTGCTTCTAACCCACAGCAAACTATAATCAGCTACAATCTAATCATTTCATTGCAGGTTATATTTCTAGGACTTAAAATTATTCCCAGCACAGTGCCTTTTTTACTGCTCAAATCAGGATAAACACAAGATGGATTCATTCTAAATATCTGAAAATAAAAAATAAAAAACACAAGGAGCGCTTTATTTATCTCATGTTCCACTTGTCTTGATGACTTTTCTTTGTTGTTAACTACACTGGATAGTGAAAGATTTGAGTGGACAGGATATGTGCCAAAAGTTATGAACCTGTTACTTTGCAAGTCCCAGTCTTTGGCTTGGCTGGTCAGATAAATCAAGCGTTCCTGAAAGAGTTCAAATATTTAAAATTCTATTCATCTGTTTTGTTTTTTTTGTCCGGATCAACCAATAATACACACAATATAGTACTGATAATATAGTGCTATACTAACTTCTTCACGTAGTCACAGTATGCATGCTTGACACAGCTCACGTTTACATTCATAATGTTTTTTAATTGCATTGCTTTTTGTTTACCACATGGATATAAAATATTTACTAGCTCCACACAAATGTAGCCAACAGGATAAGAATTCAAGTTTTCTCACTCGGATTTACTCGGTGGAAATCTCAGGCCATCCAAATATGTCAGCGTAGCTCAGTAACCCAGACGTGGGACAATGAATATCAGAAGTTTTTGGCAAACAGATTCTCCATAAACTGTCATCATAAAGTAGGAAGTGAAGGGATGAAGTCGGATTGTGTTTAAATATTTTACAGGCGTGGCACATTTGGATACTTCCTGTAACTCACATGACGTAGCTGCCATTGTTCTCTTTGGTTTTTGTCATCGCAGAGACGTCAAGTGACATCATTGAAGTCATAAATTATTTGCTGGCTGATCCAAGCCCTCAAAGGGGGAACAAAGTATTTGTAGAAGGTCAACATCACATCCTAATTTAACGTTTAACTGATTAACAAAAAAGGTTTAAAGTTCAAAAATTATTCAGCAGCTGCTACACATTTAACCGAGTGTCTTGGGGTCGCCTAACTGAGCTTGTTTGATAAGAAAATAATAAGTGGGACATGGAGACGTAATGTTAGTGCACTGAGCAGCAACATGCTTCTTTTCATTTCCTCTCCTCACATATCAAAAACAACAACAACTCTTGCCCTACAGCAACCATGAGGGGACACGCTTCTTTTCTAAACCTAACATAACAGGTTTTAATTCACAAAACTTCACCAGGTGCGGACAGGGAATAGCATCTTGCTATTTCACTACATCTTACCAACTGACATGTTCAGCTGAACCCTTTTAAAGATTAAATAAAACGTGCCCATTGAGTTTTGAGACCAGCAGCAACGGTTAATCTTTCTTTTTTAATTAGACGTCTGGTTCCTGCTCTCTGTTGTGTACGTTTGGTTGTTAAAGGGCAGGACCAGCACACGTTGTCAGCTCGCTGGCAGGGATTCAACAGGAACATGTGCTGGCTATGTTATGTAAAACACAGCTTGAAGGAAAACAGCAGAAGGGTAATTTACTTCAGACACAAAAACTAATGTCCATCTGGCTGAAATTTACCCCCCACAAAAGGGCATTGTGCCCTTTAACTGAGATTAACACCAGCATCACAAAGCATTGTGCCATATTTGAGGAACGTCAAAAAGATTTTAGTTTTACCTACCAGTTTTTAATCAGAGATGGGTTTGAACCTTTTTCATCGTTGCCATCAATAATTCATCAGACTCCCTGACAGGAGTAGCATCAGAAAGCTCAAAAAAGATAAATTTCGTTGATGAAAATCAACATTTTTGTGACTATTTTTCCACACAGCCAATCGTTTCTTATCCATATTTACTATAAACAAAAATAACAATAACCAGTTTTCGAAATGGTTTCCTCTCGCTTAAGCATACTATGCAGTATTAAACTGTGGACTATACAACAATCAGTCAAACACAATGGAGCGTTGATTTAAAATATATATTAAAAATATCAGGATTATAAAACAAAGTGAACTAGGTGCAATCATTTAGGGGTCAACCTTGTAATCTTAAATCTATAGTATTTATCTACTGTATGAACCGACTTAAAGAGTCAGACAATTTAAATTGAATTTGTTGTTGTTTGCTTCACCTGTTGGAGAGCAGCCTAATCTTGTTCACATTTTGTTGCTTTGTGGCAACAAAGACACTACTGTTCCTAAGACCAAAAGGTCTATAATAATCATAGTTTTTGTGACATTATGAGAACCAGAATCTGCAGCACCCACCTGACACAACCTGTATCTGTTTATATCAATGGCTCAGTCCACTGCAGATGGGGCATAGATGACCAAGGGACAAACAAGGAGTGAAACAAAGTGAAAAGAATATGGTTGTTTGCTGATGGTACATCTCGCTGACCTTTATTTCACAAAAAATTAGCTTG
>OMLP01018985.1:0-11454 GCA_900302685.1 Spondyliosoma cantharus
TGTTTAAAAGATATGGCAACAGGAACAGTTCATCTGTCGCAGGGACGTGCACATGATTATAGAGGGGCAGGGGCTCAAAGTCAGAAAAGGGCAGTACGTGCGTTTGTTTTCAGGCCTTAATAACAAAATATGTAGATTAATTAATGTAAAATGAATAAACAAAGTACTTAAAGAACGCTAACTTCTTAGCTGTGTATCCTGTGTAGCTGTGAGTGATATGCAATTGCCATTTCTTTTGTGTCAACAAATTATTGTCAACATGAGTTTATTCACATTATCATAATACTGAGGTTTGGAAGACATGCAATTCAGCTGCAGTTCTTAAAAAGCAATCCAACACTGGTTTATTATTAGGCTATTTATTGGAGGGCAAGTGCAAACTAGAAATACAGGCTACACATCTAAAACTATGACAAAACCAAGAAATGACTTCTGTGAATGTTAGTAGGAACAGCAATGTTTACAACTGCAAAGTCAGAATAAACTCAATATCTGGAAGAAGTTTAAGATTTGTGGCCAGATAAACAGCCGACACAGACAGCTGTCATATTATTCTTAACTCTCATTAACAAGCAGTTAGCTTAACAAGCACACATGGGCGCTTTTCTGAAATATGACTCGTATTTAAGCACGTTGAATAAGTGGAAGGCGACTTGTTAGCCCCACAAGGAAGCTATGTTAATGGATTTATAACTCACAAGTCGCTCCACTGTCACGTCTCATCTACGTGCGTGGTGGAGTTCTCGAGGGGGCAGCGGCTTCTCTCTCTCTCCCTCTCAGAGAGCGGAGTCGCATCGGACAGAGAAGCGGCTTGAGGCTCAACACACGACAATTATTGCCTATTGTTGTTGTCCTGATGGTTGGTTCCCACTCCCGTCTGCTCCCGTTAACTTTTTATCCTGTACCATCCCAATCACGTGATTAAAAGTAAGGTTGACTCCCATCCCGCGGGAATCCCATGACCCGTGGGATTCCCGAACAAATGTCAGCCTCTAACCAAAAGCATCACTCCCTTGAAGCCCACCTTGTTTTTGCTTTCACTTTAAAAAAGGTTGTTAAGTAGTATCCCGAGCCCATAATTAACAGACATCTTTATTTTTTCTTATTTTCTTGCCTGGCTTTGTTTAGCTGTCATCCGGAGGAGATCTAAGACGTCTGGGGTGATCATCACGCAGTTTGTGGTAGACTTACCAGAGGGGAAAAGCACCCCAGATTTCCAGTGTAAACCAATCCCAGTAACTACCCAGGAAGGTAGGTTTCATCATAAGAGTTATTGTATAGTCACCTAAAAGAGATGCATAACAACCAATGACGGTATCAAACTAAAGAAAACAAAAGCAACTTGACTGGCTTGGTTTCATAGCACTATGTTTTGAATTATGAACTCTTAAAAATAAAGATGAAATGTTTCTGTACATCCTGAAGGGAAATTAGCCGTTTTCAAGGCCACGGTGAATGGAGATCCAAAACCAGAGGTGTCATGGAAACGAACTAAAGGACTGCTTTCAAACAAGGACAAATTTCGGAGTAAATACGATGAATCCACTGGAGAACACATATTAGAGGTGAGTGACTTCATTATTTCATAAAAAAAATAAGTGCTTTCTGTTTTGTGAACTCAATCTGTGCATCCGATAATTTGACACGCCGCATGTTATTTGTGTTTCTAGATTCACAAAGTGACTTCTGCAGAATCTGACACATACAAATGCCACGCTGTAAATGAATTTGGCAAAGCTGTCTGCACGGCAACCTTAACTGTGAATGATGGTAAGAGTTGTTCTAAACATGACTGTGAATATTTATGTTGCTTGCCAGGCTCGAGGGTTAAGTTTATGGCAGTCTGGCCGTGTAATTAACATCAATGCTTCTTTTTTTTTTTTTTTTAAAATTGGAAGTTCTTTGAGTGATTTCACTCCAAAAAGTAGCATAATAGTTTTATCTGTCTTCAAACTGAGGTACGGGTGTGAAAGACATTAACTACTTGAACTGAATTTGTTTCTTTTAGCTTCGACAAATCCTTCAGATTTCAGGAAACTGCTGAGGAAAAGGTAAGGAAAAATTATAGCCCTGATATATTAAAGATATTTCTGCTTATGCGTGATTTTTTTCATTCATTCTTGTCCTTTTTCCAATATTTGTCTATACCGTCAGTAAAGTGGAGGAAAACCAGATAATTCTACCAAATGGGGAAACCGAAAAAAGGTTCTGGGACGCAATGTGCAACGCTGACAGGAGAGACTACGAGCGCATCTGTAATGAGTTTGGTGTTAAAGACATGGAGTTTGTTCTCAAGAAACTGGAGGAGAAGAAGAGAGAGAGGGCACAAAATAAGCGTAAGGTATGTTGGAACAGCAGTTCTCAAAAACTCAGATTGAATGAGCTGTTTTCAAAGTAAAAAATTAAATACAGTACGTATATTCACAGCGTTTTGAATCAGAACCATGCTTGGACAGCTTTCCAAACGTGCGCGATAAAAAGTAAATTGAGGTTTTCTTGTCCATAGTCACGATACATGAGCTTAATATTGTCTGTAACTCCTGTGTGTACTGTGTCAGGATGGTGTGATCCCTAGCGGTCCCTACGATGCAGATGCAACACAGAACCAGAACCTGAAGAGTGCTGATAGGACCAAGGATTTCAGTGTGACGGAACTGAGGCAGAGGAACACATGGCTGAATCAGATGGATGTTGAAGAGTTCAACCTCCTCAACAGAGGGCTGAATCAGGTGGATGTTGAAGAGTTCAACCTCCTCAACAGAGGGCTGAATCAGGTGGATGTTGAAGAGTTCAACCTCCTCAACAGAGGGCTGAATCAGGTGGATGAGGAGGGCCAGCTCGTCCTCACGGAATATAAACGTAGGTTCAAGAACAGCTGGGACTGAAAGCTGTTGTTAGTTGTCCATGTGCGTTTGTCTAGTCTTTGACAACTCTCGGTTGTCAAACAGTTCCTTCAAGGTCCATTTCATAACGGTGACAACCATTTCATAGAGAGATTTCTTCCTTTTCGACCTATATTCAATTAAATACACTTCATGTTGCGTCGGTCCCTCATACAACGAGCTTGTACCCAGCGAACGCAACAGCATTTCTGGATGTTGTTGAATCAACATCTACAAATGCAATTACAATTAAAGTAGCTCTTTCTGTAAGGTAGGAACTATATATCAATGGTGAAATTCCTTGCTATTGTGCATTGAGAAACATTGGACTGTTGAAGCTTGGCCCATCCTTGCTTATGAAAGGATGCCCTTTTTCAATCGCAATCATGATCCTATCACCGGTTACCAATTTACCTGTTTTTTTTTTAGCATTCAGCAACTTCCTTGCACCAGTTTTGATCCCATCTCAACATGTTTGAAAAGTATTGCTGGCATCAAATGAAGAAAAAAGCATGTAGTTACAAAAATCAATGAAGTCGATGAGGTAAAACAACAAAATTCTTTGTAGTGTTTTCAATTGAGTATGCTGTATGTCAAAAAGGACCAACAAATATCTGTATTGTGTTCTTATTTTCATCATCATCATCAGGATTGAAGCTTTGTGTCACAAACTGAATAGACGACTAGGGTTCACTGACTTCTGACCTCTGTGTGTTGTTTTTAGTTTCCACTCTGGACTTTGTTATCAAAATTCAGGAGGTTACTGCTCAAGAAAGAGAGGATGCCCTCTTCGAGTGCGTCCTGACACATCCACTACCCAAGGTCAAATGGATTGGCAAGGGCAGCACCCTGGAGGACGGAGAGAAGTACAGCATAACTGTGTCGGACCACAAGCTGATCCACAGGCTGCTGATCAACGACTGTGAGCCGCTGGACAAAGGCATCTATTCAGCTGTGGCTGGCATTTCAACCTGCAGTGCCTGGCTGGTTGTGGAAGGTAACATTTTATAGTTTGACTGACCAATAACGGACCTTTTTTATAGCAGCCATTTTGACATTAAACAGTAGGGTAGACACAGGTGTTAGCAACGATACTGATAAAGAGTCAAGGTGCTGCTCAGCCTTAACCAATTGTCATTAATTAAACCTTCTATTTCATGTGGTCAATATGGCTGCCATGAAAAAGGTCTATCGATGTCAATGTCAATGGGTACTATAGCAGAGATGCAAGGATCAATTGGCCAGAAGAGACCAGAATCTTCCGGTTTACTGCTCGATCGGCCCTGACCAGCCAGCAAGCCGATCAGTGTCAGACATATCAAGTCTTTCACTGCATTTTGCAGTCTCGCTTCCATTTGCTTTTCTCTTCTCCTCTGCTGCTGTCTGTGTTTCACAGCGGGAACAGATAAGAGACAGGGTTGTTATTTGAAATGACAACAATGTGCGTTGTTAAATCGCCTTGATCTGTTGCAAAAAGGAAAACAGACGGAATTGGACAGGAAAATTGCAATCGTTGCATCTTTCTGCTGAAGTGATCCGAATCGCTGTCATAATTACGAGCTATGATTTTCACATTTAAATGTGAGTTATGTGTCATGTGTATTGTATTTCGTCCTCTTAGCTGACAGCGACCCTGCATCTGCTGGTAAGAAGATAGCTCGTAAAACTACCTTGGCTGGCGGATCAAGGGTCGACCTTGAGAAAGTGGCCAGAGAACAACAAATGAAAAACCGAGAGGAGATTGAGAAGATTTTAGCGTCAGTGAAAGCAAAACACGGGGAAGGACAACTGAGAGACGGAACGACAATAACCACCGGGGGGAGTGACGGTGAAATAAGTGCAATCACTGGATCGGATAAAAGCAACGAAGCGGGAAAGGACAAGACGAGAGGAAGCAGAGGGAACTCAAAGAGCAGAAACTTAAAAGGAGATGGCACAGTAACGACTTTAGATGATGTGGCAGAAGAAGATCTGATAGTAGATGGGCCAAAGAAAAAGAAACACAGCAGATCTGGCCAAGCAGATTTTGACAAGGTAACAGGTAAAGTCGATCTATGCCTAATGCATTCTCACCGTCAGCACTGCAGTGAGTAGTCAGTAGTGGTTGCGTTTTTGTTAGTTGTCGTTTTTGAAAAAGGGGAGAATGGATTCAGTTCATTATAAGATTGGATGTCAATCTGAGAAGTTAAGGCTGAACTATTTCATTCTGACTGATAAACCACAGATACAGATGAAGAAGGATATTCTGAAGAGAATGAGGATGTCACTGGATCTGCCGGTGACTCAAGATGCATAACGAATGGTCAAGGGACAGGATATAGAAAAATTGGTAAGAAAATGTAGTCAGCGGATATCCACACTTATTTTACCTACAGTATTTTATTCTGGTAATTGTTTGTTGTGTCTTTGCAGATTCCAATGGCAAAACTGTTGACGTGGAAAACGATTTAGCAAATGGAGTGGCTGACTGGGATGGAAGTAAAGACTCTGCTGGGTCAGTCAGACGCAATGGGGAAAAAAAGAAGGTGCACTGGAAGCAACATACATCTGGTGAGCGACAACGGATCGACTGCATGGATGTATAGAGGCATATCACAGTTACCTCATGAGATTAGTCAGACTCGTATCAGATGTGCTGGGTGGTAGTAACGACAACAGAATCTGATGGAGCGTCTGAAACACTGCTAACGTAGCTCGGTTTAAAACGTTGATGTAGCACGATGATGTGAAAACAGCTGCCAGAGCGATCAAAAAAACCCCATTGTGATTATTTCGACAGATAGTACGATTGCGATATGATTCACGATTAGTGGGGACAATCATTTTTGCATCTATATTTTTATTATCACTGAAAAACGTAATTAATATCAGAATGATGTGACATTTGATTTGATGGGGTCTGATCAAAACAAACATGTTTTATAACATCTGAAAGCACTATTTGTAGGCCAAGGCATCTCTGCAGCATGACAGTACTTCGATATAATATAAATAATAACATTTGACCTTTATCAAAAAATTTAAGTTTCAGTTTTGACAGTATTTCGATTAACTGTGCAGCGAGCTATCTCTCGTCCCTGCTGTTCTGATCTTTCATTCATTCATTTTATCAAATAAAACCTTTTATGCTCTCATGTTCAGAACTTACTGAAAACCCACTGCATACAACCGAGTGTATAGGACCTGAAGTCTGCCACTCTAACACAGACCCAAATGAACCAGCAAGTGAAGATAAAGATGAAGCAAGCGACAGTGCTGAAGATGAGGATGAGGAGGAGGACTCTGCGGGTCGGGCCACGCGTTCAAGACGCTCCAAGCAAAGTCAACAGCAACAAAAAGCAGTCAATGGTAAGAGACCAGTGCATGGAGGTGTAGTTTGGGTTAATGGACAGAAACAAATAACTGTTAGGATCCTTTTGCCACCTGAAGCAGCAAACCTGTATGTTTTCATTGTGTTAAGGCAGTTTCTGACTAAATGACTCAGTTTCAGTTCAATCAGTCCCATACTGTTTACATCTGCTCGCTCAGACTGTTTAATGATATTATATTGGAACACATTTAAATTATTGTGTGTTTAAAGTTTAATATTTTGATATCAGGTGAAAGCACAGGTCCTAATGAATACGGTGAGTGTGACGAGACCGAAGAAGCAACTGGCTCTGCCGCACACTCAAGGCGTAAAAGACACGGCCCACTGATCGAGGATGTGGTGATTGGTAAGTGACCCAAAGGTTGTCATTTGCAGAATCACAGGAAGAGGGTCCAGCTGCGTCAAGTAGTCAAAGTTATTGTATCAGTACTACTTTGAGACCGGAGATTTTAAAGACAAGATTACGGAGGAAGACTTGGTGTCAAAATAAAAAGCAAAAGCGCCGATTTGTCAAAATTTCCCATTTAAACCCAATGCGGATTCAAACTCACTAAACACAATTCACAACACTAAACACAATTCCTGAACTAGCCTCGTTTATAATTAATGTTAACTCGTGTTTGCAGGTTAAATGCTTTTAGTGTGATGCTGGAGAGGGAGGAAATGTTCGTTTTTGCATCAGCGCTCCAAAGATAGTGAGCATTGTAAAAATGTCCTTTGTAATTAGAACCGGCGGTTTAATAACCGATTGGAAGATATCATCAGCATGGCATCCCTAGTTATTTGCCAATTATCACAATCACAATCCCAGCGTGTTGTTTATCACGTTGCTCATGTTGAGTTGCTTGTTTTGACGCAGTGGGGAGCTTCTCCAGGAGCGGAACTACCCTGCAAATCAATTTGTTTTGTTGTCTCTATTTGCTTAATAACCGTGAGTGTTCCTAACAGATCTGCATGTGGCTAGAGAGAGAGTCGATTTTATGTTAACAAAACAATGCATGTTAAATTAGAACATGTGTGCTTTTTGAAAATACTGTAGCGCAAGAATGAGAGGAGCGAGCAAAACGACCTCCTGCAGAGACTGAGATCTGTCTAAAGAAGAAAATAAATAACTGAAAACAAGAATTGGCGCAGCTTAAAAAAAGAATATGTTTAAACATCACACTCATAATCAATCATATTTGCTCTCAGATGCAAGTCAAACTACACATGGTGCCTCACTGTTCTGTTAGATCCCGGGGTTCAGTTCATCTGCGGTCTGTCTGATGTCGACGCGATCATCAATGAGACTGCTGAGTTAACATGTAAGCTCAGCAGCGAAGACTGTGAGGGAGCGTGGTTCAGAGACGGCAAAAAGGTTAGTCGAAAAGGTCAAATTCCTAATTTTCTTTGCTGCTGTGTCGGTGTCAAGAAAGCACATTATGGCTGCCGGCTGATCTGAGGTCACTTTAACACCCGTTGTTTGAATAAGTGTCACACACATGCCCCAAAATCTGTCTAAACATCTTCATTGGTCATTTATCTTCACAATAAATACATGTCTGTAAATCATGTGTTTTGAACACAGTTGCATTTGAACAAAAAGTAGCCTTTTTAACAAGTTTCTGCAGATTTCCTGTCTGGGGAGTGAAGTAGGTGTAACTATTATTAAATTAAAACTAATATTTTTAATGTCTTGGGGGGGCTGTGGCTCAGGGGTAGAGCCAGTGTCTTGTTATCGGAAGGTCACTGGTTCGATTCCCCAGGTCTGCATGTCGAAGTGTCCTTGGGCAAGATACTGAACCCCAAACTGTTTCTGATGTACTGCATGGCAGCCACCGCTATCAGTATCAATGAATTACTCCAAGTTGCTTTGGATAAAAGCATCTGCTAAATGTTGATTTATTTCTTTGACAAGCATTTTAAAAAACATCAGCACTTTGTAACTTAATTTTTTTAAATAATTGAGGTAATTGCTATTTCTTGTTGTGTATCTGCACCTTCACTTCTGTTTACAATTATTTACATAAGAAATTCAATTATAATGTGTTATGGGTGCAACTAAATTATGTGCTAGTGCACCCGAACAAGGAGAAGATTGTTTCCTCAACAGTCAGCCATCAGTGAATGGATTCAACCATGCAAAAATAACATATCTACTCTGGTGCAGTCATTAAGGTCGCTCTGCTTTGCTTTCAGACAAAAAGTGAATAACAAATACACTCAAATTTGCTGTTGCTCACTGTGTTTAATTTAATCTGTCTGCGCCTCTTCCTATTCAGATATCCCCAGATGACAATTTCGCTATCACTAAAGATGGTGCAATTCATAAATTAGTCATAACGGGCTGCAAGGAAGAGCACTCTGGGAAATACCGTTTTGAGGCGGATGGTCGTAAAACGGAGGCAATGATCAACGTCAGAGGTTTGGACTTCGATGAGTTCATGATAACAATGATTTTTTGAAAATGTTGCAGACATAACTAGACAAATAATATATTTACAGCCACATGTCAATCAGATCACAACTAAATTTCATACATGGCCATAACTTGCCCCCCCTTTTTTTAGATCCCCCAAGAATCGGCCCTGAAGACCTCAGTGATTTCATTGAGCCTGTGACGGTTAAAGTGGGCCACAACGGCATCTTCAAAGTGCATTTTGTCGGCCATGAACCGATAAAGATTCAGTGGTACAAAGAGGGAGAAGAGCTACAAGATGGCTCTAAAAACACAAGGATCGAGAAATCTGGGAGTCACAGCCGCTTGCTCCTGAGCAGGTGCCAGAGGAAGGACACGGGAGAGATCAAGATCAAGCTCAAGAACGAACACGGCTTCGTCGAGGCAATATCGCAGCTTATTGTGCTCGGTGGGTGAGCGAAGGACAGTGCAGAAATTCAAACACAGGAAAATTACCTTTACCTATCTTTCTTATGTTCTACATAAAACAACAATACAGAACGAAAAATCTGATTCCCAGGAAATCCCTAACATCCAATTCACTGAGAAATTCTAAACTTAATTCTAAACATTTGCCAAAGGATGCAATTTGTGCAGCTAGCTGAGCAGTAAGAAGTGCTTTGCTCTTGTAAAAATCTTTATAACAGCAAACAGCAGTGTCCTTAAATGCTTCATAGCTTGTGCACATAACAGTAAAAAAAAAAAATCAGGTGAAGAGGATGCCATATTTCACTAAGCCCCATCTGTGCCTGGACAGATTTAGGTACTTATTTTCCAAACGCAGCTCTCTAACTATCACATGATTGACTTGAAGCAGAATCCCACTTTGTGATAACTTGTCAGATTAATGATGAGTTTTGGAAATACACTTCAGAGCCTGACAGAAGTTAGTAAGTTCAGACTTCTGCTGCATCTGCCGGCATCACAACTGTCATACTTCTTACCATGATTATCTCGCAGAGGGAGCAATGTGTCCCAAGTATACGTGTGTTATTCGCCGTATCACATAAAAAGAAGTTTGGAAGGGGTTTTCGAACTTTAGATAACACTTTTTGGGATGTTTCAGATAAACCCACTTCACCACTGGGTCCTGCGGAAGTAACAGAGAACTCACCGATGTGTATTGAATTCAAGTGGAGGCCACCGAAGGATGATGGTGGCTCACCGGTGATCAACTACGTAATGGAGCGACAGCAAGTGGGACGCAACACCTGGAAGAAATTAGGGGAAATCCCAGGTGTGCCCAGCTATCGCGACACAAACGTGGAACACGGGCGGAGATACTGTTACCGTATCCGGGCGGTAACTGCAGAAGGCACGAGTGAAGTGATGGAGACTGATGAAATGCAGGCCGGCACGCTGGGTAAGCCAAACTGGGACTTGTGTGTGTGATATCTGTCAGGTCTGGCCCTCCGGTGGTATGATGTCCCAAAGACAGGGACGTGAACATTTCAGCCCTTCTGTGTCTATTTGTAGTGTATTCTTCTAACGTGTTGTCCAGTCATTACCTCTGCCGCCTGATCAAACCAACAATTTTGTGGGTCCACTCGAGGTACCCTCAAGTCAATCACAGGCCTGACACATGCAGAAAAAAACCTGTGCACACCTGTGAGTTATGTGGCCTGTCGGAGAGACAGATGCATTGACAACCAATGTTTTGGAGACATTTCAAGACCCCTCAAAGACTTAAATTATTCATATTCTGCTCAGTTAAGAGAGCTGCTCACTATTTCCAATGTTGAAGCCCTGTCTGGCACACGTATCAGAGGAGCAGCTCTAATTTGGTGCTGCAGTAGTGTGGCTTGTTTACGCCAATTAAGAGTGTGTGCAGCAAGTGCAATTGAATGCAATGAATTTATATTTTTCACATGGTCTGACAGCCTAATATGGTACAAATGTGCTTTTCCAGCCTCGTCTTGTGTCTTGTGAAAAAGAGCTATTTCATTACGAGCAGATTCTCTGTCATTACTGCCCCCTGCTGTTCTCCATCAACCACTGGACAACTCAGGTTGCTACTGGTCTACTGGTTATCTCTAATAACAAGTCTAATTGCTTTTTTTCTTCTTATCAACATCACAAAACTGAAAAAATGTTTGATTTTTTATACTACAGAAACAAAATGTTGCATTTTTGATTGATTTTTGTCACTTAAATCAATTAAAAAGAATTCCAGTAAAAGTAAATGATAAAACAATATAAAGAATTATAAAGTCGGGAGCAATTTTTTCAAAAAGGAGTTCATCAACACAAAACACTGCACAGGTCTCATCTAAGTCTAGGGCTGTGTCCGAAATCACCCACTCATTCCTTCCTCCCTAGTCACTACATAGTGAGTCCAACATAGTGGACTATATAGTGAGCTCAACGGCAGAAAGAAAAACGGACTTTCGGACACTACTCCGGCGCCGTTAATGACATCACTACTGTCGCGCATTTGAAACGTGAATTGAAACATCCATGCGTTCGTCCGCAGCGCAATGCATGATGGTAAATATTGCTTGGTTAGTGACCATCGGTTGTACACTACTTTTAGCGATGCATTGTAGGATACTTTGAGTGCACTATATAGGGTATAATATTTCTCACAAGACATTCGGACAGCACTACAAAATGGAGTAGTCACAAGGTAGTGCACTATATAGGGAGCAGTGAGTGATTTCGGACACAGCGTAAGTCTCTGACATCCTAGTGATCTGCTTTAATTGTATCATGACCAGAATAGATATATTGGTGGATAATTATGCATACGGAACAAAGAGGAGTGT
>OMLP01018987.1:7973-32230 GCA_900302685.1 Spondyliosoma cantharus
GCTTCTTCAGCAGTTTACCATCAGTGTTAGCTTCTTCAGCAGTTTACCATCAGTGTTAGCTTCTTCGACAGTTTACCATCAGTGTTAGCTTCTTCGACAGTTTACCATCAGTGTTAGCTTCTTCAGCAGTTTACCATCAGTGTTAGCTTCTTTGACAGTTTACCATCAGTGTTAGCTTCTTTGACAGTTTACTATCAGTGTTAGCTTCTTCAACAGTTTACCATCAGTGTTAGCTTCTCTTACCGGCTAACAACAGTTTTAGCTACTCCAACTGGCTAAAATCAATGTTATCATCAACAGGCTGTTATGTTAGTTAACTTCCCCAACAGGCTAACATCAGTGTTAGCTTCTCTAACTAACTAACTCTGTTAGCTTTTCCAGCAAGTTAACCATGGTCTTAGCCTCTCCAACAGTGTGAGCATCTCAAACAGGCTAACAACAGGCTAACAACAGTGTTAACTTTTTTTTTCCCCAAATACAGTTATGAAAACAGTTTCTATAATACCAAAATGTCCTCCTAAACTGATACAAGATGGATTTCGGACTTGGACTTTTCTGTAACGAGGCCCCTGTTGTAGAAGTTGAGAGCTGTCTCACCTTTCCCTTCTGTTTGAGAGGTTCGATGGTGAGGCTGTCGGCTCCGATGTCCACTATAGTTCCCAGCTGGAACCCGTCCGATGGGTGGGGCGCCCACACCGGCTTCCCATCCTCCATCGCACCGCTCTGAGGGCTCTGGAAAACATGACATATGTAGCAGTCAGAGGTTTGACATACAATGTTTTCTTTATTTGACATCCAAGTTCACATATAAAGTTTGCGAGGTGGAATTTTTAGAGCATGTTTGCTTGAAACCTGATGGAGCCTTAAAAAAAATACATGAGTGCCACGAAGCAAAGAAGCATTTGTCTTCTAAGTACTCAAAACAGATTTCTATCATTTTTCTCTGCAAACAGGCTTCACAGATGACAATCAAATACCCACAAACACTTCTGTTAATGTCATAGGCATGAACAAACCAAGCGAACAACATGTTTGAAAGTAATAACTTGTTCAGCACCTATTCAAAACAAAGTTACAAATGGATTTGACAAAAAGGAAAAAAAGGATTCAATAAATGTTCTCTGACTGAATCAACAACGTCATTACGCTACAAAACAATCTGTGTGACTGAAGGGGAGGAAATGCTGCATAATAGCAGGAAAGATAGTTCAAAACATCCATCTAATGTGATTTTTTTACTCTAATTTATTAAATCTTCCAAATTGACTACATCCTTACAAAACTACATACAACATCTTCAAAAGGCATCTTCTAGTCTTGAGGCAAAACCACAACAAAGTGCAGTTTAAACTCTGCCTGTAATATTTCAAAACAAAATAAAAGCAGATATCTTAGTGTGCTTGTATGTTTCCTTATTAATTTATTGATTTTTGCATTTCTAACTATGTGTCATACATCCTTCTTTTTTGTATTCCTTATTCCTGACAGAGTCTCAATATGTTATACTTTTAGAAATTAACTAGAATGTACTTGATAAACCGAACCAAAAATAAGTGGATCTTAAAAACTTATGGAGGCACTTAAACTTTGTTGCTGTGTTTTTGCGTCCTTGATCAGTTTCATTAGCCTTTTCAAAACCACTTCAGATGGCTCTGAACACGTTTTAAGAGGCTGGGACAAAATTTAAACCATATTTTCGTGCTTTCCAAACATCTTTTAATGTTGGAAAACCGTCTGAATTATTGAAATTGAAACAGAAGCGATCCTCAAACTGTGGACGACTCACAAAGCACTTCGACCCACATGTGTCTGAGCTCTCTGCCAACAAACCAATTACAGCGTTATTGAGTCAAACCAGCAGCTGATCGTATTACTGTGGTGATGTGGTAACAGAATGAGGTTGATTCCCTCCGGGACGACTTCTGATAGTCACTGATGTAAAGGGTCAAAGAAACAGGAGGAAAAACTTGTAGCTCAGGTCACTTACTGCTGCTCTGTACTTGTCATCTCAACTCAGTTACAAACATCAAAGTTAGAGATGCAAAAGCTCCAAAAATATGTAACAATGCTCAAATAGATCTCTGCTGTAATTCATTCTACATTTTAACAAGAGCTGAAATCATGGTCAATGTATCATTTGACAAAAATATAATCAAAAACCACTTGCTAATTTACAATTGTGTCATTTATCAAATGAAACTGCCAGTCCTTCCTAATTGTGATCTGGACATGTCATTACTTGTGCAGGTATATGGCCATGAACCAAAGACAAAATAAAAATTTGACCTGACCACAGCGCTCAAGTGTGACGGGCATTTTTCACAATTTCAGGACATTTTATACAGAAAACAATTAATCGAAAAGTTTAAACAATTGGCAGAATAATAATGAAACTAATTGCCCTAGTTCCCACTTTTATTGTCTCCTTAAACACGGCAGCAGGAGGGACATCTGACCACAAACTACCACCATGTGTGAGAAAACCAAGCTGTGTTTACATGCAAACCGTCTCCCCTTCTTTATTCAAGATTAACTGTTAGGCCTCCAAATAATGCTCTCCTAAAGGTCAAGGCCTCAAATAACAATCAGTAATCCCAGAACACAGACACCGCAGAAATGATGTAGTTAGAGGTTTAGATGAGTCTCTAATTCAATCTGTGGTTCCAGAGATTGTCCAGCAACCACAAACAGAGATTACCACTGTCACTCATTCAGCTTTAAGCGTCAATCCAAAGCCCGAGAAGCCAGTTTAATGCGAGCTGGGAGCATCCCGACTGTTAACATGAATGAGTCGACATCACTGAGCATCGACTCGGCTGCCAATAAGATCTGAGCCAAGTCGTGTCTCACGCGGTTTCCGTCCACACAACGTTCAGCCGCTCTCTCTTCACACGGTGGCTTCCTGCCAAACTGCAAACTTAATAACAGCATCAAGTCTTCTACGGGAAGTTAAAATAATTACCCCAGAGTGCAGCTCTGACTGAGTGCCACACAAAGAGGTTATCAGATTCAATTAGAGACATTAAACCATTACTGAAGCCTGATACTTGGAGGAGGGCAGATTCCCTTTAGGGGTTCATCACTCTTTGACTAACAGTGAGAAAGAGTCCGAATCATATCTCATTTGTATTCATGATAAAACAGTTGTACTGTGTCGAGGTTATCGTGCGGAGGTCAGAGACTCTGCCCTGTAGCTAAAAAAAAAAGGCCACAGGTTCAAACACAGCAACAACAAAAACTGTGCTCATCCTGTTTTGTGTTGAAGAAACCTCAAACTACAGACTGAGCCACCCTTCGGACATGTGTTTAGTCATGAAAGATTGTCAATGAATCCATGAAAAGACCCAAAAATAAATGTGTGTTCATCACAGCCTGATACATCTCCTTCATCTGTTGCATAGAGCCCCCTTTTGTCCAAGAACTTTTAAAAGCAATACAATTAACCTATTACAACACTCAAGAGAACAGATTGTGGATGCCACTGAAAATAGGCTCCAACAAATGCACCATTTCCCTCCAGCTGTGTTAAGAAATTAATTCCAAGTGCTGTATCGTAGGCAATTGAAACACCTCCAGTTGCCTACGATACAGCCCTTAGAATTAAAATGGCGTGGGTGACTTAGAACCATCATCAACATTAAGAAATGAATAAGACTTTTTGACGAAACGATATATTTGTCAGCTATGTTTCAAAGTTCAAATCTTTCCTAGGAACCAATGTGGTTGAAGCCGAGAGGCACAGACAGGAAGTTAGAAAGCATTGAGAGATTTGCTGCCAAAGTAAACCAAAAGCCATTCAGTTTGAAAGAGGTTTTGATCAGTGCACCAACAAATGCCTTCCCCATTTCTTTTTTGGGTTAAATACTGTTCATCTGTCCAGCAAGTGTATAAAGTAAAGCTGCAACGATTAGTCAACTGATCCACTATTTGGCAATTATCAAATTGATATCCAACTTTTCATAATCAAATAATATATTTGAGTCATTGGGGAAGAGGGGGGAGTGAAAATTCTCTGATTCCAGATGTGAATATTTTCTGCTTTCCTTCCTCCTCTATGACAGTAATCTTGGGCTTTGGGAAACACTGATCCGACATTTTCTGATATTCTATAGACCCAACAAGTAATTTATCAATTGAGAAAATAATTGTCGGATTAATCTTCAACGAAAATTATCATAAATTGTAGCCTGAGTAGATTAACGACCACACCCTTCATTAAAGACCAGGAAAAAGGAAACCTTGTTACCAGACTGTTAATATTGAAACATTCTGCACAACCATGTGGTATATTCAATTACAACATTTTCAAAATCCTATCTACATGACAACTATATTGTGATTGAGGTTTGAAAAGCTATGGTTTAAGAAAACTATCTTTTGCACACAAAGAGAGCTACAATTATTAGTCAATGAATTAACATTTTTCTCAATGTTTTCAAAAAGAACAAATGATTAACCAGTTAATCTCTACAGCACACCGCAGATTCATTGATAATGAAACTAATCATTAGTTGCAGCCCTACACATGAGTGTGCTGGAGATTCTCATCTGGCCTCCTTCCTGAATAAGTCAATATAAAAAGGGCCTGAACACTGAGTGGCTCCAGCCTGACTCTCCTGACAGGAGGACGACTAAATTTTAGATCAAAGGTTGCTGGTAACTCATTGGCAGAGCTGTAAAATTCGTCCAGTGAACAAAGAGGCAGGAGGCTGCATTTCCTTGTTATATAAAAAGGGCCATTTAAGAAGCAGAGCTTTGTACCGCTGGATCAATCCTCTGAGTGCTAACAGTGTCAGGCAGCAGGTCAAATACTGCTTCACCAGCAATATGTCAAAAATCTATGTGTGCGCTCATGCAACAGCTTCATGAACGGTTACCATGAGTTATATTTAAAGCACCAGGCCTGAATTATATTAAATCAAAGGACACTTCTGTTGTTAAAATATGAAAAGTATAAAATAAATAAAACTGCATATGCAAGGATTTTCTTTAGGTTGTGTAGAAGTCATCTATTTAGGTCATACTTACGAAGTAGAGGCAGCATAAATTGAAAACAATGACATAAAGAAAAGTACCTAAAATTGTACAGTAGCAGCAGTACAGCTCTTGACTGAATGTCTTTAGTTACTTAAGACTACTGCACTTATTCTATATCTGACAGTGTGCTGCAGCAGGCTAATAAGAAGATTTCATACTTCCGCACAAACAATTCATTATTCAGAATGTCTGCAGTGCTGCCGCTTCTGCTGCAGGGCACTGTGGCCTCATGTGTCAGCCGAACAGCTTCAACATCAGCCTCAGATCAATAAAATCATTTCACCTCATAAACTACTACAGCAGTGTACGATGCATTTCCCGCAGAACAATCGGGTGTAAAGTTACAGTCACATAAAGAGAGTTGAATAACTTCAGACTACAGCGCTGTGAGCTGTGACACGACGGCCTGCTCCAGTTCAGCCCACGCACCATCACTGATACACTGAACATTTTCTACTCTTGGCTGATGAAAGTAACACTGAGGTTGTAATGAGGGTCATTCCACTTAAGGATATTCAGCTGAATGATGCTGCATTCCTGTAACCAGGGAAATAAGATCGTAGACTTCTTTGAGGAGAGATGCAGTGAAACAGTTAAAGTTGCAAATCAGACGCAGGATGATACTCCAGGTGGTGAGGCGTCCACATCAATATGGTGGACAACAGAGCCTGTAACGTACCACTCTGAACATGTGATGACATCAGATCATCTGCTCGGTTTGGTGTGTAAACATACACAGCTGGCCTGCAATAATGGTTATATTGACTCACACCAGCACAGAGTTTTGGTTTTACTGACACAAAATTATAATTTGGTTCAGTCTGAGCACTGTCATCAGGTTGCTTCCAGCTGTTTTCATCAAACAAGCTCCAATAACCAAACTTAAAGGGATATTCCAGTATTCCAAATGCCTGAAATACAGTCTATGGTTACCACAGGCTGAAGATATTAACACGTTTTGTTCTACAACAGGCCAATTCAACTTCTTTGTAGAAGGGCCGGATCTAAGAATAAAAAGTGCTAAGGGGCCGGACATTCACATTCCCTAGATTTATCCTTTAAAGCTTATAATTTAAATGTGTTTAAACAATACACTTTTTCAGTTTTTACAATTGAAAAAGAAAAAAGTACAGGAAAAAAACAATTCACCTTTTTAATCTAAGACGGACGGTGTCAAGATGATTTTCGTATATATTCTCTCTGCTGTCTGGGTTAAAACTTTAAGGAGAAAAAAAAGAGTTTTTTTTGCCTAGCAACAGACCAAAACAAATGAATGGGCAAACCACATCTGTTCCACCTGCATACAAATAACGTGTTTTTTAAATTAAACCAGGACAGTAAAATGTTCAATTTTATGTGTAGGTGATATACTGATCTTATCCATTAAGCTCTGAGGAAAACAGATGTGTTCAATTACCAAACAACCAGTGTTAGTTTCCTGTGTAAAACCACAAGTCAACAAAAACCTTTTCTGAAACCAAACCAAGTCATTCTGTTGCCTATGTTCATTGTTATCACCAAAGGTCAACTGACAGTGGATCTGTTCTCCACAGAAGTTCATGGGACAGATTGGCGTACACTCTGCATGAAATCTGAAAATGAAAATGATGTCATGTTATAAGAAACCAGGTTGGATATTCCATTTACTATGATACAAACAGAAAATCAGAAAATCCTCACATTTAAGAAGCAGGAACCAGAGAATGTTTGTCAGTTTCACTTGGTAAAAGATTATCAACATTGTTATCAATTAATTTCCTGTGGACTGACTAATTAATTAACTAATGATAAATGTGTTTGATTTCTGCACTGGTCTACATAATTGTGACCAATATAAAGATTAATTAATGGTATTTAGAGGTTAAAAGACACACATGTTAAGTAAGACGCAGAAGGCATACTCCTGCCACAGTGCAATAAAGAAGAAGAATTGGAAAAGGAGATACATAAAGGATAAAAATATAAATATACTGCATTAGTATTAACACACTGCATGTATCTTGGCTTGGTGTACAGGTGGACTGTTTACTTTTCCACTCCATAGAAATGCAAAATGTACAAATACCATGGTTGAAGCAAAGCATACAATGAACACAAACGTGTCTGGCAATATGTCAACATGCAGGACAGTTTTTTGTTTTTTTTAAAGGATTCACAGTGTGCAAGACAAGGCTGAGGAACAAATGTACAGAAGGGAGAGAGCCTAAGGGTGTAAACTTCTAATTTACATTTTCTGAAATTGAACTTTAAAAAACCTCCACACTGAGATTAACAGCAGACTCACAGAGCAGCTAAATGTATCAACCATGTCTCATCCTGTAATTTCTGGTTTTACCTCCAACTGTGGAGACAGCTGATCCTCCTGGTCTGCAGCAGAAACCACAAAGTACCGACAACAGTCAGCTAATAGCAGAGCTGAGCCACTCAGGATCAAATTAATGTCCTTTACCAAAGCCTAAAACTGAAAGGGTGCAGTCTATTTGCAGCCACTGGCCTAAATATCAAAATCCTGCGGACAAAGGCTCCAAATGTGTCGAGCCGTCAGCATCCCCCTGAATATTATTCCCATTAACATCCTCAGTCAGGTGAAAAATTAAAGATACAAACGGAGCTGCGTGAAGATCTGCTGATGATTCCCACGGCAGCGATCAGACAGTGAGTCAGGGTTACTGGTCCAGCACACACACACAAGCATTATGCTAATGCAGAGTGTCACTAAATTGGTTTTAAGATTTTGCACAGGAGGAACAGTGAGCGAACACATTAATTAGAGGGAGAAAATGCAAATAAACTGTCTGGCTCCTTCAGTGAAACAGTCAAGCATTTTAAAAACAACAACATGAGAGGGTAAGGAGAGTCGTTTGCCATGTTGACTTCAGCCGAGAGCCACTTATTCATTGTTTCTGTACAATCCCATGGTATACAACCATCAGCCTCTCACAACCTCAAGTTACGCCATCTTAATGACATCAATCATGTCTATTTTTTGACCAATCAACACCCCAAAACCCGCAAAAGATCAAGAAACAAAGAAAAACAGCGAATCCTACAACTGAGAAGGTGAAACTGGAGATTGTTTGTTATTTTGGCTTGAGAAATAAAAATGATGGCCTAAATCAATTCACTAAACATTACAGCTATAAGCTAATAAATACTCAGGATTATTACAAATGTTTCTTTTTTTATACACACACCATACCTTCAATTATGAGACATATCATCCACGGCTATAAAATGACACAGGTAAGAACAGCTAAGTACTTTCTAGCATTAGCATGCTAACATGCTTACATGCTAATGTTTGGCAGGTATAATGTTTACTAGGGGTGGGCAATCTGAGAAATAAATAAAGTCCTCATCAGAAAAATGACCAAGCAGCTTATTACGACCCATATTAATGATTCTCTTCAGGTAGCGACCTCTAGTGGTTTTAGTTATCACTACAACCGCAAAGGAGGAAGTCTTGTAAAGCAGTGCAACGGCCGGGACACAAAAAACTGACACCAGTGAACTATGACAAAGAGCTGCACTTAAACACACCATAGAGATTACAGCCGACAGCCCACTAGCAACTAGGAAATAACTCTCCATACCACCGGGGGACGGTAGTCTGTATTCGTCATTCAAAAAGCAAAAAACTCAGGGATGCAAATACACAAGCCATTGTTGTGATAAAAGCAGCGTTTTTTCATCACCACGGCTGCTTACATAGCCGCTTCTCGAGAATATGTCTGGTAAAAAAAGGTTTAAATATCACTGGTGAAGAGGCAGAGGTGAAAAATATGGAGAAACTGCACTAAATGGGTTAAATCATGAATATTACAGTGACAGGGTCCCCAGGCCCCGTTCTTCTTCTGCTACTGTCGGCTAAATTGCTTCACTTAACGATCTAAAATGATGAGATAATTCATCCCTAATGTTCACCACGTTCAACATCTCAGTTTAGCAAGCAATCATTTTCTAATTAGCATGGCTCTCCACTGACGATTTGAATCATCAACGTTCAAGGGGCATCCCGAGTTAAAAAGCTCCAAAAAAGCAAACAAGTGGACATTGAATGGAGATTATTTTGTCAAACATTATCTTCAATTCAACTGAATTACTAAATTCAATTCCAACATGAATCGCTTTGACCACACCTGATACGCAAACAAATTGCATCCACCTTCGGACTTGTGACCACTTTAACCAAAAAAATGCTTTCTTTTTCTACACAAAAAAGAGCCAGACACACCTGTCCTTGAAAGTGCTTTGACCTCCACAACAAAAAGGGCCAGTATTTGGTTACAACCTCAAAGTCTCTCACAGTTTACATATTCAAACATAGGTAAAACTATAATCAGGTAAAATAACTGTTGGTTATTTGCTCTGCTGTGACGCCTGAGGTGGCATAAAAACATAAAAACATGCAAAGACTTATGGCAGGTTTTTATTGTTTGCATTGTACTATTTCTGCAACTTCACCTCAACATCAACCCTAAAATCAACTTACTTCCGTCACACTACGGAAAAGTATTTATACGGTGACAATAATTCATATAAGAGGTGCTAAAAATGTCTGACTGGAGGGACTTTGATAGCGAGGGGCATCTGAGGTACTGGTGCGTAAAGAAAGGTTGTCAAAACTCATCTCTCCACTCTGCAGCTGCCTGAATGCACTCAAGCCCAATGTGTGAGCATGATGAGCATCAGTTCATGTAAATTTTCCCACGACACGAACAATGTTTGATTCATCCTCTCAGCAGAGCGCGTTAACTGCCTGTCATTAGACCTGAGTCAAACTGTAGGGGATTATTTTTGGATTTGGTCGCGCTGGAACACTGTTTTCTTTCCCACTCTGTGGTTGTTTTTGCGTCTGGTTGATTTAACCTCGAACTGACACATTAACACCAAATCAGAGCCTGTTCAACATCCATTACTGGACATTATATCTGTACTGAGGCCAAGATGAGGATCAGGTTTCGATGGGGTGCCCTGATGGCCTCGCTGTTAAAGGTGACAGCTGAGCAAGAAGGCGGCCGTGCCAGAGACCACTGTTCAAAACAGCGTTTCAACATTTTACATGAGAAAACACTGGATATTTTCAAGGAGTCGTCGTTCAGCCCTGTTTGTTGAACGACGTCTCCTTGTTTTTTCCTAACCCTAACCAAGTGGGTTTTAGGCCTTAACCGAACCAGAAGGTAAAAAAAAAAAACTGAACATAAAGAAATACCTATATTTCTTTATGTTCATTTTTCAATTTCAATGTTCAGTTTCAACATATCCTTCAGAGCTCTGACCTGACATTTTCACCACAGCCCCAAAAACTAAACAGAAACCGTCCCAACAAACTTTACCATGTTATTGTCATCGATAGCTGTTGCATAAGCACTTCAGTACTAGTCATCTATTGTGTCCATCCTGTATTTGTCATGGCCTGAGAGCCAGGTTATGACAATGTAAACAACAAACAGGAGATACAGCAGAGCCCAGCAGCGCTTCTCCTCTGGGTCGCTTCTATTTGTTTTGGAAACATCAACCTGGGCTGGAGCCACAGGACATATAGACCTAACATCAGGTCATAAACTAGTCAAATTGTCACTAAACAAACTGAGAACTCAGCTCCATCAGCTTACAGCGGTCTGAAAGAGTGGATTCTCCATGCAACAGAAAATCCTTTAAAAAGGGAGGATGCGGTCGAGATTAGAACATAAAGAGCAGCGATGAAGACAAACTGTGTTCAGTTCGGACGGCAGAGTCTCAGCAGCTGTTACTTTGTGCGTTTGAGAGGCCGGCAGAAGAGGAAGCGCCGGCTGAATCGGCCTGCAGTTATGTGTGTCGACCCACTCCTCCGCTGACAAACAGCTGATTGTTGGATGTGTGTCGTCCCTTACTGAGGGCTCACTGTCACGACCGATCAGTCAGGTCCCATGATCAACAGAGAGCCTGTGATGTGTTCAGGGACAAATACCCAGAGGGCAGATTGACAATAGCGGAGACACAGAGACACTAAAAGCCACAAAAAGCCCCAAAAGCTCCAAAAGCTCTGTCCTAGCATTAAACTGCACTGGTTTCTGAAACATGCGACTCCGCTGGAACTACACTGTAGATTTTAGTGGATTGGTTAATCAATTAGTTGACTGATGGAAAAATCAATGATGCATTTCAATCAGTCAGTTCATCCCTGAAGTCATTTTTAAGTAAAAATGTCAAAAACTACCTTGTTGCAGCTTCTCTATATTGTAGATTTGCTGCTTTTCTTTGTCTTCTGTAATAAAAAAAAACTAAATATGTTGGCATGTTTAAAGCTCACTTCTCACGCAATCGGAGCACAAATGTGTTAAAAAGCTGTTATTGAGCACTTCTCCTGTGCCAAGATAATCCATCAAGCAAGATGCTGATTGAATTTGAAAGGAATAAGCCTTTTTTGCACATCCAAAAAGTGGAGCAAGTGTTGCCATTATATTATATTTATGTTATTTTTTGTGTACATTATAATAAAGTCAATCAAACTTTTACGTACTGCTATTGTTTTTGCACATCCAGGAAGACCTTTTATTTCAGAGGTCTATTATTAAAAGAGGATTTGCTTGTTTAAAGGGG
Organism: Spondyliosoma cantharus; assembly: GCA_900302685.1. NCBI lineage: Eukaryota > Metazoa > Chordata > Actinopteri > Spariformes > Sparidae > Spondyliosoma > Spondyliosoma cantharus. Next base: position 19,593 of record OMLP01018987.1, read on the forward strand.
AGAAAAAAATACAAAGAGATAAAACAACATCGATAAGAAGTAACATCAGCTTGTTCATATATTGGTCAGGAGCACCACATCTTTTCGTCTCTCTGAAATGAGGTGTCATTACTTCAAATCAGATATTTGTCAGCTTGTGTTCTATTATCTGACTCACTGGTGGATAATTAACATCATCATGCAGCTCGGTTTTATCATTTATTCCCTAATTACCCAGAAAATGACGATGATCTCGTTCTTCCCTCTGCTGGGGCTGATGAACTTTGTACAGCTGATGGCCTCCATGTTGGTTATCTTTACACGAGCTGTAATGATTCTGTTTTCTGTTAACAAGCCTCATGTTTCCTCCTCCGCCTCCTACACAACTGCATCGTGACATTTCAGGAAATGGCACAGTGGGTGTAGAGATCAGTAAACTCCAAATGTGTAGTGTAGTCTGAATTGCATCCCTCAGTTTACATCATCAAAATGGTTTTATGTCCTGACAACTGTCATTTCCGTTTTTGTCAATTTCTTTCATCTTCTCTACAAAGATTTTCTAAATTATTTTACAACAACAGCTTGATTTAATTCTGGTGTCTTTCTGCAGGTTAGGGTCGAACAAGTTCACATGATATTCACCAAAAATACAGATTGCAGAGATCAACAGCAAATACCAGGCTTCATTGATTCAACAATAGACAACAAAATATAGAAAATTTAGCTTGTTACAAAGTTAGGTTTCTTAAGTTTGTTCAGAGTGAACCCTCTTCCCAAACAAATCAATAAAGGATCTTTGGGGATGTCATCGTTTAACTCCAGTTCTTCCCCCAGGAGTAAATTAAAGGATCTCTGAAACATCGTGTTCGTGCATACAGGCTTAGTGTCCGGAAGTGTGTAACGCTATGCTAGCTTCGTCATATTTGAAGGGATTTTTTTTGCTTATCAAAAACAAATCCTCATCAAATCCATTTTGATTCAGATTTCAACATTTGTAACAAAACAAAAAATGAACACTGGAAGTTGCACTTGAGATCTGCACTCAGTCCTTGGTAACAGCCAGTGCAATATATTACATCCACAAACACTAGTTTCAAAGGAAGAACAGCAGCCAAATTAACTCCTGCTGTTTCCATTAAAAAGTCAGTGGTAAAAACAAATGGTACTGCACAAGTACTTTTCCACACTGCCACACAAGGACAAAGTCATGTTTTAGCTTGCTGTGGAGTTTGGAGTTTGAGGTGTGCCTACAATCTTCATGTGCCAGCTCACTGAAGCTGCTTCTTTCATGACTCTTCGACAGAGTTCAAACTGATGAGACACATTTTGGATTAATTATCACGTTCAATGCTGAGCTCATTGACAAATATTTGTGTTTCTGTGTGACTTCTTAATAAGAAAAGCCATCCCCTGTCTTTTGTCAATTGAGTGCTTTTAATGTGAAGCAGCAGTAGCAGGAAATGTTATGCAATAACCATGACATCACCCATTGGTTTGAGGACTACAGCTCTGAAGCCTCAAATTTGGATTACAGCCATCACATCTTGTTTTTTTGGAGCCAAATCTAACCATATCTGGACGTGAGGATGTCCTGATTGGATCTGACTGAGGACACGCCGAGGTAGTGACTTGTCAATCACAAGGTAGCCACGTCCTAAATCATGCTCTGCTTTTTCATCTACTTAACTCTGAATGTGACCTTAATTTACAAAATGAGCATCATGCTGTGCTGAAGAAGATTTGAAGCAGGAGATCTAGACCTTCAACTCATTAGGAAACGAGGTAATAAATCAACTGAGAAGTAGGGTCTTTTTCTCATAAGCCTACATAGAATCAGACTTCTTTTTGAAACCAGTGGATCGCCCTCTGCTGGACATGGCAATCAACTAACAAAACTTTTGGCTTGTGATCAGACAGATGACGTGTTGGACATTTTTCTATCCGAGCGTCTCTGGTTTCCTTAACATCTGTGTTATGTCAGATCCCTGATCACGATTGTTACCCAGCATTCTTTGAGGTGATTAAGCAGCTGCTGCCACACCCACAACACAGACGCACCACAACAGGGTGTGTTCAAAGATCAGAAGACGAGCAAGTGATTCCTTTCACTGAAGCAGGACAGAATCTGACCCTCCCAACACACACGGAAGCAAACACACACAAAATATGCTCGAGGTTAACTATTAAAACCAATTCAAATCCAAATGTGACTGCAGCCAAAGAAAGTTTTAAAATGCCTTTGTTGATTTTGAGTTAAGATGATTTAATTTCTGTTCAAAGTTTACTGTTCAAAATGTACACAATGGATGGTAAACTTGGCTGTTTCGACCGCACGATCATCTCCAGAATAAAACCTGAGGCGATTCTTGGAAATAGACTGCAATTCTTCTCGTTTAAAAAAGAAATATCAGCCTTTTTTTACTCTAAATATCAATCTCAGCCTCAGAGATCACACGTCTCTAGCTGCATTTTGATGATTTCAGCAGAGGCGTGGAATTTGTGAAGTGCTGATCTTTTACAAACTGGCTATAATAGAGTTTAAAGATTGACAGGAGTCATCCTCCTCGAGGCGAAGTCTAACACCAATAAACTGTGTCATAAGCAGCTAAAAAGTTGAACATTACACAAAGAGCGTTAAATCCTCTTCCTCGGCAGCTTATTAAGGACTCAGTGTGAATACTGAGAGTAGTGGGGAGGGGGAGGTGTTGAGTCGCTTCACGGATTCCTCCTTCAGATAATCCCTGAAGGATGATGGCTAAAGGGAGGTCAAGTTGTAACACGAAGGTCACCTGTCAAATCCGACAATGGACCATTAAATCGAAGTCAATAATGAAAAAGACTTCTGTTACTGCAGCTTAAATCCTTCAGTGGCCTTAAGCAGACAACTGTGGGCTTACTGGGTGCTTGCCAGGTGTAACTGGTAGGTGACAGTGTAAGTAATCAGGCTGACCTTGACAAGATGGAGGTCAAAAACAAAAATGGATAGTTCAGAGTCCTGGAAAAAGTACTCCTTCTCAAGTAAAAGTAAGTAAGTAAGGCCACAGTTTAAAATATTGCATTCAGACTGTCCTCACTAAAGACTGATAAGAGGTACCAAGGAAGTAGTCTGACTTGTCTATGTCACTGCAATACCTCTTCAAACTCATTCACTCTGTTCACGCGGTAATTTCACCTAAATTAGCGCGTATATGCAGGTTTTTTGAATGTGAACTACTGTAAACCAAACAGTAACTGCCGATTGACTCCTTTCCCATTGCCAGTAGACGAGTTTGTCTTTCCATTCTTTCTCCTTGTGTGTCACATTCGCCATCGCAAATGCAGCAGAAAAACAGGATACAGTGGAGAGTAGTAGATCATGAACTTCAGAAGACTACATCCAGAAGACATTCATAAAAAGTCTCAATCAGTTACGTTCTGAACTACAAATATCGGTCAGTAAGATTCATAGCTCCGCCAGGGCCCACCAGTCCCCTTTAATTCTATCAAGCCTAATCCAATATCAAATAAAACACAATCGAATCTGCAAGATGCAGATTTGTATCCACATCAAACTGTACTCACTCACAGATAACAGCCACTTAATTTCACCAGACTTGTTTTCACTGAGATTCATGCATTATTCCAAGAGAAATTAAACCAAATGTTAAAGTTAAGTTAATGAGGTCTATTCTGAGCCGAGACCCCTCCTCCATCCAAGTTTCATGGAAATCTGTTCAGTAGTTTCTGTGGTTTCCTGCTGACAAACCAACAAACCAAAAACACAACCTCCTCATGGAGGTATTAGACAAATGGGTAGTAAATCAGGTAGTGACATGGGAGCTACTGACAGTGTTCTAGTGATCAGTTTTTGTACCTTAGTTGAGTCCCTTTCAAACCCAGAACTGACTTAACAATGTTGTTCTTCTACAGCAAGTATGAGGACGTGTTCTTTGCAGTTTTAAGCTGTCTTTGTCTTCCAGAAATAAAAGGTTTGTTTCATGGTTTGACAGTTGTACTGAAAATCTCCTTTGACTTGTTTTCTCTTGGTAATCCGTCCTCTATGTGGCTACTTCCTCACAGCCGATTATCAAACAGGCCTGACAGACAGGGACACTATACAGACACTAAAAAGAAAGAGAGGAAGTGTCCGGCCTGGTGTCGTCTCCACCGAGACACTGAGACACCGGACACACATCGAGCACGACGAGGATCAAAAGACCAGAAACACAGACTCAGAAAATCCATCTGAAAACTGGTTTTCGTGTCCAGTGTGAAAGACCTGCGGTTGCGTAACAGATCTCATAGCAACTGAGTGTGGAGGTCCAGAGGAAGACTGGCTGTGCACCAGTACCTGCTAAATATAACCAGCAGGAAATAAAAGATAAAGATCGCTGTGATGTGATGAGACGCTGCTCCTATTAGAAATGTTCTTTCAAAGAGAAAATCTGGACACAAATCCACGAAAAAAAAAAAACACTCAGTTCTGGTTAAAAAAATACCAGCTTTTCACATCCACTCCTGCCAACAGACTCCTAATATGGACACCAAACGAGCCGACTCATCACCAGAACACCACGACCTCACAAAGTGTGTCAGGTACACAACTTTATGGGTGTCACCTTGAGCAAGTCTGCAACCATTACTCACTGAAAGAGGAGTTAAACTGACTCAAACATCAATCTGAGCATAGATCATGCACAGACAGCTGACTGTGAAATGACTTTGTAAGCTAAGAGATTAATTGGGAATGACTGAAGTGCGGAGGCAGGCGGTAAAATAGAAGCACCATAAACTATCAAGCTGTTGGGAGAGTTCCATTTTTTTAGGGGCAATGCTGCTCTGCTAGTGGTACTAAGCTATGGCTAAGCCTGCTAGCTTAGATGCAACAAAGGTGTAATAGCTGTGTGGCAGCTAAACTAGTAGGGGCTCTTATACATTATGGGTACATCCCATTATACTTATTTGACATTCCCTCGCTCCTCGCTCCTCTCTTGAGCCGGATGACGTTCTGGGCCGCCATCTTGCACGTCATCCCAAAGCTCTTATTTGTGCGCCGAGGAGCGATCTCTGTGGAGCGATGAGCGAGGATGCACAAGAGCAGCCTTCACGGAAGTATTTTTACCTGCCGACAAGCCCGCTCATTGGATATCAGTTAACGATTGGACACTGCAGCGGATCGGACTGATGTGATACTTCTCATCACCACCGGGGTTACATACCGGAGTGACGACAGCCAACAGATTAGACTCACTCTCAAGCTTTAGCTCAAGCTCTGGGAAAAAAAACAGTTTCCAGTGTTCAAAAGACTCCATGATCGCATGCTGGGTTATTCAATGATGGTTTCACAATCACAGTATCAGTGAATACAGATGTAATTAATAAAACAATAATATAAAGGCATTCTGACAGTTGAAATGCTTCCTGTGCCACAAAATATTCAACAGCTACAGTGCATTCGCCACAATTACATTTCAAGGCTTTTATCCGAAATAGCCGCACTTTGAAGATGAATCTCAAACTCTCCAAAATCAGCAACATTACAAGAAAAAGCCGCAGTGAGAAGTTCATGGTTCAGAGCTGTAAAACCCAACACACAAGTCCTCCTGTGTCATATGAATATTTAAGAGAAGGGAACCGGATTAACTGGGGTCAGAGTCCTCTTGGAGCAAAGCCACAGAAACTAATGAGCAATGTGACAAAACCAGCGCAGGGAAACACCATTTCAGAAGAATTAAAACTTTACTTATTATATTCTGAAAGCTCAAAAATTCAACAGAAATAACCTTTCTTCATGTTTGAGCTGACAGCATTAAACTCTCTGGACTCGTAGCTAAAGGAGGTCTGTCTCATCTTCTTCTTTTTAATCTATAACATATTCAGATCCACAAAAAACACGAGAACAGCTGTCGACTTAAAAGCCTTAATCAGGCCTCTTCCCAAAATATTACCCACAATTCAACATGTGGGACACCAGGGCAGCATGTGAGCACAGTTCAGGCCTCGGTCCGTATCAGGAGGAGGTTTCAAAAGGTCACCAGCACGTGATCCTGCGCCCTCTCTGTGACTGTGGCTCACCACCTTAATGATGGGTTGGGTTCATTTGCATGTTGACATGAGATGACACGGTGCTTCAGTCACACATGAGCCAAACACACTGAAGGGAGAGTGAGTGAGAGAGTCTGCCGTTTAGGGTAGAAACTAGTGATTAAGGCAGCCGAGATGACAGGCGAGCACGTCTGCTGCTAAAAATAGACGTCATGTCTGCAAACATGAAGATTAAAAATAGTTTCAGAGGGGCTTTAAGGTGTGTACACAGACTCTTTGTTAAGAGATGAGTAAAGAAACAGGAATATTTACTACTCTGACTGAAAAATTTTAGTTTTTGGACTGTGAAGCTGAATATATCTTTACTTTAATTTTAGGTTTCTGTGGCGCTCGTAGTCTGAATTTTTCTGAATTCTTATGCTGTTGCTTTGTGGCTCTACCATAAAGCAGCAGCTACCAAAGGTTTTTACGTCACTGACTGGTTGACAGAGGTCCAAAAACAGCCGTTCTATTAAAGACAACAGCCTCTGAAACTTAGGAAAGAGACTGTGAATGTACAACATCAAAAACGTATTTGTAAATGTTAAAATTTCAAAGCACTGAGGTGACCCAGCGGTAAAAGTTCATGAATGCTGTTAATGAAATTATGGCTCATAAATCGAGCTGATGATACAATGAAATGTGCTAAACATGTTCCACAAGGGTTCAGAGAGAAAGAAAAAACATCTCAATAGAGCTGTGGAATATTAAATCATCAATCATTAGTCTTCTTAGAGGTCCTTAGAGGCCAAACAGAATGAAACAAAGGAGCGTGAACTAATCTTTTTGAAAATCCAACTAGTGTGTGTTTTCCATTGATTATAGATATTATAATTAATCCATTTGAACTGAGTATAGCTTGGTTTATTCAGAGGGGGAAGCTAGTCCAATCCAACCACAGGAAACGGCTCCTAAAATGCATAAAATGCACGGCTTTATGGGTACAAAGAGGCAGATGTTGACATCTGATATCCAGCGGTTCCTCGGAGTGTTACACAGCAGACGGAGAAAACATGTGGAGTTAAAATGAAGTGATCTGAAGCGCTGTACAGGCTGAGCAGCGTATTTAACATGATAGTAAAGTTTAAGTTACAGAGGCAGTTAAGAATGAAAACTCACAATAATTGGTCTACATGCGAGTCCACGTGACTTCTGTTTACAAGCGCTGGTTCACTAATCCAGCAGCGTGTGTGCGCGCGTGCGTTCGTGAACCACAACACAACAACAAAGTCTACTGCTTCACTTCTAGGACCTTTCAGAAACCACAAAACCCCACTGGGACTAAGTGAGGGGGCCGGGCTCGCAGACGGGACTGTAAGTCGACACTCTTCATCACCATCAACAAGAGTCTGTGGCCTGCTCAGTGTGGTGTGACTAATTCAGCTCACATTCCACTAATTACAAAGGCTGATGGGGGGCGTCCCAAACCCCTCCATTAACCTCTTCCATTAATATACCTCCATCAGAAACGAGATATGCATGAACCTTCAGCTCCGTCATCACCAGAGAAGAGAAAGTGGAGGTTGCAGGGAGGTTAGCTTAGCATTAGCACACATCTCGTTTCAAACAGGTCTCTCAGAGATGGTTTCTGGAGCTTTGAGACGTGTCGGTCACACTGGGACGTGTTAAACATAGTTACAGCTTAATATAGTTTAATCTGCGCTCTGAGGGCTCTGAGGGCCTGCAGGCGAGCTTATCAAACCAACTTTATGAGTGCAATCAGTTCTATCTATCCCCTTAATTACACATCAACTGTACACATAATGAGGGGAAATTTGAATTTCCCCTTTAGGAGATAATAAAGTAATTCTCCTTTATTTATGATTCAGCTGTTAGCTCGTTAGCTACAGATGTTTTCCAGAAGACAAACACATGAATTCAGGAGTACTGCTCTCTGGTGTGAGCACTATTGAAATGCCCTGACATTTGATGAAACAGAGAGACAGACATTTTCAAAAATGGAAGCTATCGAGGGCAGATCACAGACAGATTTGATTGCTAGCTCGTTTTTTTGTTTTTGTTTTTGTAATTTCTATCCAAATCGCAGATACTTCTGCATCTTTTCCCAGATGGCAAAAACAAACCTGTGTTAAACAATCACATTTCAATCTTTTGCATACCAACTAAGTAGAGCTAACATGTTGTGGCGCTGGAACAAAGCCATAACCACACCTTCAGCTGACTCTGACCAAGTATAAAATGATTCACTAAAGAGATAGAGAACTGTGTGTAGTCATTTGTCAAGATTTCACTCGATAAAACTTGAAATCTAGCAGCTCCTCCTATAGATAGCCAAAGAGCTGATGAGGTGATGAAGCAGGAAGAGCTGAAACATGTGACCCAGGGTTTGGTTAACTAAATAAGACGACCACAACCAGAAGATGACGGTATGAAAACATCCAAAAACTGCAGTGTCATTCTGACTTTAAAACATGCACCATTTGAATGTATTCGGTTACTTCGTAAAATCTAAAATATCAATATCAGTGTAGGGAAATCCAGTATCAGTCAGAATAATACATCAACTACACTGCTAACTTTTTGTTAGCAACCAAGCTAGCTGGCAAGCAAACTGGCAGTTAACCACACCTGTACAACAAAAGATGGACAGATCCCTGATGTACTTCAGCTTCCATAAAGAATCAATCCCATTCCCCAGCTCTAACATCCGGGACACACTTCCAGGATATTCCAGGGATTCCTTGACTAGCTTTCACGACAGTTTCCCTCTTTCTCTCGTCCGCCTCCAGCTGCTTCCTCCTCAGTCTCACTCCGAGAGGGTATCACAACACAACTGTTTACAGCTGAAAACAGACCCCGAACGTAAACATTTTGATCAGAATATGATTTGGACTCCCCCGCAGCTGTCTAATTTTCTGAATCCTCTGCCTCCTCGTGTATCCGAGGATGTCTTAAGTGGATGAAGATGCATATAAACAGCTTATCCTGAATGAGACACTTTGGACATGAGCCACTACTCAGGATGCCAAGTGCATTTCATTGGTCACATCTCTGCAGCAAAACTCAAGCAGACTTTACTTTTATACTGTGATATGCATATCACTGAGGCAACAAAGAAAACTCGGTGTCATCCAGCTAATCCAATAACCAGGCAGTCGTTCAGGATCATTCCCTGAAGAGGACTTTGATCCCTGAAGTTTCTGAATTCAGGAAGGCCGGTGTGGTTACAGTAAGTCCTGTTGTGTCATTACATAATATATAAGTCAATACAGCCATAAAAGAAGGATGTGGTGAGGAGGGAGCAAAAGTCGAAGTCCCTTAAGAAATCAGTAGGTTGTTAGAGAGGCCTCCACCCAGGCAGAGTAAAAGCTATAACATTCACAGCTCTATGGGAACACTAAACACCACAGGCGTTAAATATGGTGGCCCTGAGGGTCAAAGCACAACAACATTTCGTAAAAAGGAACAACAATATTCAGAAAACACTACAGTGACATTTCGTAAAGTAAAAAAAAAAACACATTTGGAAAACGAAAACTTCACAGAACACAACCGCAGCAAAACGTATTTCAGCATGTTCAGAAATGTTATTGTGTTTTCTAAAACAGTTGCTGTGATTTCTCAAATGTCTTACTTTGACACTCAGGGCCGCTGTATCTATGAGGGTCCAATATGTAAGAATTGGCCACCTGTCGAATTCATACTGAAAACAAAAAAGGCGAGAGCTTTTTACTAGAGTAGCTGCTAGCTGCTAAAGCTGCCATTTGCATGTTAGCTATGTTAGCTAGTGGTCCAGAGGAGCACCAGGGACATAGAGATATTATTTCTTAATATCAGTTTATAATTTTGGTTTGATTTTTGACGTTTCCCTATATCCTTAGATATTGCTCCTTTAAAAAAATACCAGAAACGTGTGAAGCAACATTACAGGGTCACCAGTAGGAGATCATAAAAGCACAGCATAATGAGCTTCTTTGATTCATTCAGATTGGTGGCTCATGCATGGCTTTGGGTGAATAAAAATGACCATCACAGTGATTTTCAAAGCAGCTTCAGCATAAGAACAAGCTCGGGACAGAACACAATAAGCACTGAGAGCTCTTATATAATCATGCAACACACATTAAACCACAGGACTGGCTCAGCTTGTTCCCTGTATCCACACTTCTGAGGATGCCACACTATCTTTTTTATCATCGCTCGGGCAATCATATCACAATGGCCAAACCCACCAGCCTCAGCTTTGTTTCTTATGCAAAGCATGTCCATTGATTCTTGTTCCCAGGCTCGGTGTGGGTGTGTGTCTGTGTGTGTGTGCAGGCCGCAGCCGGGCTCACATTGTGAGATCTGACATATTGCTGCTGCTGCTTCTGTACAACAACACAGCCTCTCATGTCATGTACGCATCACTGAATTCTGCCAAGCTCTGTCCCTTTTCTACTGCCTTCTAATGTAATGAGCTCTGTGCTAAAGTGTTCGGTCCGCTCTAGCTACCTGGATCTCAAGCCGAGCCGAACTTCATTTAAAAAACCTGAGAATGTGGAATCGCGTTGCTTTTTCAGGCACACACATACGCTATGAACAATGAATCATCACTTTTTCTGATTCGGGAGACTCTTCTCTTCCAATCGGCATGCACATCATCCACGAAGCATCAACATGTTCCAATAATCTAACTTTTAAATATTGTTTAACGATGGTGTTCTTTCACCAGAATACACCCTTCAGTAGTAATAGCTGAGCCGTCGGGTGTGCTAAAAAGTTGAAGCCTGACTGAAATAAAGGGACGCACAGTGGATTCTTCATATGCCGAATTTTAAAACGTCCCCTATTCCTTCAAATTATGTATTCGGGGATGTATTCTTATAATATGCCTCTACAGATAATCAGAAAAACTTTAAATTCGGAGGTGTTTAAAGGAAGTCCGGCGCCGTGTCGTCTCAACAAAGCTAGACGAATCAAAGCCCGACTCAGGTTGTTAAAAACATCAGATTTCACAGCGCTGAGTGCAGGAATGATTTAAATATGATGGGTATCACCGTTCGGTGTAAAGTGCTGTTTAATTAAAAATGTGTGCCACAGCTCTCAGCTGTGTGTTGACGGTTTTCCTCCCGGGAAAGCGACGACGTGTGTTGACAAGCCTCCCTGTGCTGCTCGCTGCTCGCTGCTAGCACCGGGACGCTTCTGTGTGTCGTAGCCCGTCAGCTAGCTAACATCCCCGTGTTGCTGCGATAAATTCTCCCCGGTGCATGCAGGCGGCTGCCGGTGTGTAGACCTACCTCGTTTGTGCGTAAACTCCCGGGACTCCGCGGCTCGTTTTGAAGGAAATTGTGTTTTTAAAAAAAGGAAATCCCAGAAAGGAAGCGCACGTCCCAAACACAGCCGTGCCGGCCGGGTGTCTCTCCGAATGATGGATGTCTACTCCGGCAGCCTGGGCCACACTCTCCCCGCCCTGCAGCCTCCGACTCCCGCAGCAATCCTGGGAAACTGGCACCGTGACGTCACGAGCGGGATAAATACTCCCGTGCAGGGTGGGAGTCCCTGCAGGGGGCGCTGTTTGATTCATGCTCTGCTGAACACCAGGCCATCCGAGGTAGGACAGCCTCAGGACCATGTGCAGGTGCAGATGATGGTCTCCAAAAATAGATCCCAGCTGCAGTGGAGGAAGTATTCCTTATTCGTCCTTTACTTTAGTAAAAGTACTGATACCACACTTTAACAATCAGTGATGGAATGTAACTAAGTACATTTAGAGTCAAGATTCAGGATGTTTGTCACTACAAGTACATTAAGTACTAGTAATGCACGATATATAATGATAAATTATCGCCCCAATAATGGAAAATTGACAGTATCGGCTAGCAGCAGATAAGAAATTATAGCTGATAAATCGAGACCATAATGCAAACAGCAATTGCTTTTGTTGACTTTGGAGTGCAGCATCTCCACACTGTACGGTGGTATGCACCTTTAAAGCTGTTTCGTGAGCAGCCAGTAAACACGGCGAAGAAGAACAAACACGCTGATGTCACGCTCACAACGGCGAACTGCTGAACCTGTGTAGAGCCAAGCATTGTAGACAGGAGCCAAACATGTCGTCACTGGTGTGAAAGTTCTTTTTACATGAACAACATAAAACGAGGGGAAAAGTCTTCAAGTTCAACCATGAAATCTTATCACAGCTATGGAATATCAAATAAACCATCTTTGGTCACTGCATCCTAGCCTTTCTTGTGCTCAGGTGTGCATGAAAAAGCATAAAAATGTTATCGTAAAAATGTTAGCGTTTATTATATTGGTATCGGCCATGAGAGTCAGGTATTTTTGTGATTATCGTGTTGGCTGCAAAAAGTCTTTATCATGCATCCCTTTTAATACATTTAGATTCAAGATTTAAGATGGTTGTACACTCGTGTGCTTAAATACTCCACGACAAAAATGCTAGGTAAGATGTATATAATAAAATGATATAATAACAAATAATAATAGAAATAATAATAATACAATAATAGATGGAGAAAAAGAAAAACAGAGTACACACAGAATAAAAACATGGACAACAGGGATTTGGGTAGAGCTGTTCGATCAGTGATCGGAAGGTCGCTGGTTCGAATCCAGGCTCCCCTGGGCGGGAC
>OMLP01018990.1:0-15271 GCA_900302685.1 Spondyliosoma cantharus
CAGGCTGCGGGCGGGCAGGCAGGAAGACAGGCTGCAGGCAGGCAGGCAGGAAGACAGGCTGCAGGCAGGCAGGCAGGAAGACAGGCTGCAGGCAGGCAGGTAACCAGGATGGCGAGCAGGCAGGCTGGCGGGAGAAATACCACGAGAGAATTTGGTGAACGGCTTAGCTACACAAGCTAAGAAACGAACACAGAATACTACACGAGGGAGTCAGGATCTGGCTATGTGTTACCACGGGTAGCTGAGAGTACGATCTGACGATCTGCAGGTGAAGCTCTTGGGATTTTATGGAGGTGGTGATTAGACAAGATGACCGGCACCTGGTGTTGCCTGCAGGGAGAAAGAACCACGCCCACACAGAGGAGAACAGACAGGGGAAGAGAAACACAAGGAAGACAAACATAGGGAAGCCCGACACTGCCACAAAAAATAAACACGGTCCAGATGCAGATCATCACATGGAATGTGTACAAGACCTGCCCGATTAAATTATCTTATCCTCATTCAAGCGCTAAACAGGAAGTTTAGCTGGCTCGCTTGGCGGAAGTCTCTAGGATGCACGCTCTACGGGCAATGCGAAAACTATGCAGAAGAACCCCAGCCGGAGCATGGCCAGAAGTGGAGCATTTTTGGCTTCATGCGCCACTGTGCAGCTTTCATAGGAATAAACGGGGCTCCGCTTCGAGGGCTGTGTCCACTAGTTATAGGTCCATGGGTGATTAGAGCTCTGTATACGGCGCGACCTCAGTCCATGAGATACATGTGCTGATGTAGCTACGAAAGCTGGCTTCAGAGCCTGGGAGCTTGGAAACAGTACAGTTGGCTACAAGCCTTATGGACAGTATAAACAATGAACAACTAGTTGCAAAAGGGGTTCAATTTTTGCTAACTCGAAAGTACACGTTGCCTTTCTAAGTAGATGCAGTAACCTACCAAGTTACTTTTTAATGGCAGTAATCTTGTTAGGTTATGATTTACTTTTAAAGGTAACGTTACCCAACACTGTCCATATTAACTTTAGGATACGTGAATGAAAGTGAATGAATGCAGGTTTAAGTAAATATGTGATCAATTGCCAGCTGTTGTTACTTGAAAATGTGCAGTTCTTTAATTGTAATTTAAAAAGTACTACAGTGTGATACCCAGCCTTACTTCCCTGTGGTCTGTCTCCAAACTCTACCTTTTTCATTCCTGCTGGACCTCAGAATACCTTCACTGCTGATGGATGGGTTTTCTTAAAAGATTCCCTCTCAAACATGGAAGTTAACCTCTCAGAGAGCAGGCTGCTCTAGTGGCAGCCGTTCATTTGCCCCATTAACAAGAACAGTGAGGGGGAGAAATGAAAAGGGAGGGAGACAGGGAGTGAGAGAGATGGAGTAATATGTCAAGAGGAGCAGGAGGAGGGCAGGGAAAATGGACAGAGATGTGATGAGGGGGAGAGATGAAGAAGAGAGAGAATAAGGGAAAAGAGAGGGGGCATCGATGCTCCCAGCATTCGGCAGAGGCATTCAATGATTCATGGACTTACTCCAGTGATATCAGTGGGTCTCCTCCAGTTATACACGCACACACACAGAAACACACACAGTGATATGTTCAAGCTCAAAAGCTTAAGCAAACTTGAGCTGTGCATTGCCCTGTTTGTGTTAAATCCTTAAATGCATTTTAGATTAACAGTTGAGTTTGACTTTCCTTCTTGTCCTTAAGAGAGGTGAAGCTAGTAACTCTGAGCATATGTATGTGTGTATGTGTGTATGTGTGTATGTGTGTGTATGAGTGTGTATGGGTGGGTGGGTGGATGGATGGATGTGTGTGTGAAATGAAAGTAATGGTTTGAACGCTGTTGTTTTTCTCCCCGTGCGGCGCCTGAAGATGTGCCTGGGGATTGAGCGCTCTAACACAAACATCTGTTTTCTCCTTTTTTAAAACCCATAACAAATACCAGCCCAGAACATTAACAGAATATTTAATATGCTTCAAGCTTCGCCTGATTCTTCTCTTCTGAATTAACACAAATCACTTGCACCATTATAATCCCTCACCTGATAAAAACATCATAATTCTGGAGCAGGGATATTATCCATGGAATTACATTCAGTTAGTCTCAGGTTCGCTCAGCAAACATAGAAGAAGGTCTCTCACGGAAAGGAGCTACGGTCATTTCCTCACCAGAGATAATCTCTTTTTAGCAACTGTGATGGAGGCCCCTGCAGTCAGCATGGAGCTGTTTTCCTGGCACGCAGGACGCCATAAAGAGATTTTGCTGCAAAGAGAGATATAAAGCGCTTGAAAAAAGAGGGACGCCTTCTCTTACAGAATGATTGATGTCACAAAATTAAAACGAGCTGCGGTGCTTCATAAAGGATACTGTAATCCTCGGTTGACAAAGTGATGGACTGGATCATCACTGTCTTTGCTGTACTGAATGACAAACTTGAGGTGATCATGCTTTTATGATATACAGCCTGTAGAATAATTACAAATATTATTTTTTTTTCATTTGAAAAAGTACATTTTTAGAAGTTTTGATCAGAACTCAGAAGCAACACTGATCAATCAGATTGCTTGTGTGTACTAAAGAACGATACCAGTGGTTTTGATTGTTTAAACCCATCAACTTCAAAATAGTTCATAATTTTCCAAAGAATGTCATACATTAGATTGATTTCCAACCTTCAAGGTTTAATTTAAGAGACTGAAACTTGCCGCAGACAGCAAATGCATCATAGTTAACTTATAGTCATCCTGTTATATCACCGTGTGATATTGTGTTCGATGCTCTAAAACTCAAAACTGTTTACAGTCAACAACCTAATAAGTTCAACTAAGTTCACCTTATAACATGACCCTTTTCACATTAATCTTTTGACAGCCTCAGTCTTTTCTTCCTTTAGGTTTAATTTTCACAACACAGTTTGAGCTTTACAAATATAGTGCTTGTGCTGAAACATGTATAATGTTACACAAACACAAAGCGACTAGACCATTGCTGTACAATTGTTAAGTTGTGTACTTACATTATCCTGAATGTTTCCAAAAATGTTTGAACCAGAGACATCTACATGTTTATTCAAGATTTCATTTGGTTGCCTGTCACTATAACTTCCAGGAGAGAGTCAGAGAGTGATGAAGGAAGTTAGGACGCACAGAGGGTTTTTGTGTCTGTGTGTTTGAATTCAGGTCAACCACCCACTAAATTCAACACTCACCAGAAACTCTGGTTCTCTCTCTTGTTGTTCCCTCTCCTCACTGTAATGTTATGTAATGAAGTAAAGTACACCCCTCTCCAGCTGTTGGCAGTCAACATTACAGTGAGTTTCCCATAGAATAGCTGTGTACTGTGGCAGGAGGAGTATAAGACTCAAAAATCGTGGGTTTGCCTATATTGGTCCTCCATATTGTTGCTTTAATTGTCCACCTTCATGCAGGCAAACTGGCTTGCCTATCCTCTTTCCTTTCTCTTTCTTTCTCCTGTCTGTTTCCCTCTTCTTTCTCTTTGCTCTCTACCAGCAGAGTTATCAGCTGGTGTCAGCAATAAGTTTTACATAGTTGATGTAGCTGGTCAGTCTCTCTGACAGATTAAAAGAATGAATGTATGAAATATTTATATACCTTGTTAACATACCTGGGCTGCCTGCTCGAGTCAAATCTGTACAGCTGTCCAACCACCCACCTTTGGTCGACGAAAAGCTCAATCAAATAAAATTACACCTGGCACTGTGCTTCCTTCATTCCTTATCAATATATCTGCCATGACCATGAAAACGACTTGAGTAAATATGGGCTCGGTCTACAGAAGTTTAAGGCCAATTTAGTCCTGATTCACCCCTCCCTGACAATCGGAGGAAAAATCTTGTCTGGGTCCATGATTTCTACTGATGTTTGGCGCAGATGATCTGGCAATGTAAGGTAGGACAGTCAAGCAATTAAAACAATTGAATTAATTACAAGCTTTGTGATTAATTAATCTAAGCATTTAAAAATATCTCAATGCAAATGGATTTTGGTAGATGAGTGATTCTAGACTTCGAGATTCTAGGAGGTGTGGTTTTAAGATTGGATTACTCTGATGGTTAGAAAATTATTTGTTACATAAGTTTCACAAAACATGGCTCTGGGCATTTTTTTGAAGTACCACTCCAATGTGTATTTTTATGATCTTTCCTGACAATGTTTTACAATTTTTGACAAATAACTTAATTTTGAACATAAACTTGAAAAAAAAGATTAAGTTGGTGCTAAAAATGGAAGAGACCACAGCAGAATCTGGGACTCGTATGTCCTCCACCAAACTCGGCATCTGGTGTTATAAGAGTGGCGTGGCTCGCTTGAGAACAGGGCAGTTTGTAGTGAGTGGAGACAGAGCAGACACCTGGAGCACACAGAACGTTTAGCAGAGAGGTTGTCTAGTGGCAGTAAGTGTACAGTACAGGTCATAGTTTGACCATGGATAAACTCTGCAGCTCCTTGATACACATGAAGACCTCATGCTCGAGTAACAGTAACTATCCATGTTAATATCCATGCTACTTCTATCCCTTCTAATATCTCTGGTATTTGTATCCACGCTTATTTCCATGCCAAAAAAATGTAACCGTTTGACAGTGGCTGGAGTTTTCCAATTCAGTATACAGTACTGCATTTTGTTATCTGCTCCATCATGTTTACAAAGCTGCTGTGGAACATGTTCAGGGACATAAGGTCAGGGGCGTGACTTTTTTAAGCGCTTTATTTTTTTCTGTAATTAATTTACCAAAATTAACAGGTAATTTTGATAGCCATATTGTTTACAGATCCAGCCTTAAGCCTCCTGAAATGTTCACAGACACGGAATATCGAACATGGTTGGTATTTAGGATTTTAAAAAATCCAGAAGATATATCTGTGCGCTCGGAGCCGGACCACAACAACCAATGAGAGAGGCAAAGCAGCTGAAGGTGCTGCCAAGAAATGGAAACATATATGTATATATATATACACACGGATACACACATCCGTAACTATGTGGAGACTAGTGGGAACACACCTTGACCTGCAAACACTCAGTACAGAATCAAATACTTAAAGGATGAACACAATTCAATGACACAAACACAGGTTATCAATTTCAGAAACTGTATTAAAGATATGCAAGACTGAAGCACATTCACATCCTTTCTATGGAAAAGAGAAAAATAAAAAAGACCCGGGTATTGAATGTTTTTTCTTAAGTCTCAACTGTCTAATTTTGAGTGCACTCTTAGTTTAGTTTCGTTGGCGCGCTTTAGTTGGAGCTCATGAGGGAAACCCTTTTTGCTAGCAGTGCCTCCGTGTGTCGGTGAAGTTAGCATGACCCGGCCGCAGCTGATGAATCGCTCCCTCGTCGCGGTGGCGACCGTTTCCTCCCGCAGCCACTCGCAGCGAGAAACCTCCGTCTCCCTCGGCAGCAACGAAGAAAAAGCTCAGTCTCTCTCTCACTCCGGTCTGCTAGCTCCAGTTAGCCTGCGAGGGTCCACTCTCTCCTATCACTTCCCAGGTACCCGGAAGTGCAAAACTCCCAAAGGTCATGAACTCTCACACGTGATGAGAATGACCTTATAACTTCTTAAATGCATTCAGAAAACATGAAATTATATTTCAAAGTCAAACATTTAAACAAAAATCATTTATACACTTTGACATCTTATTTGTCTCAAAGTATTACTTATGCAAATATTAACTTCACAACAACTGCCGCTTTATCTTTAACTTCCCAGGCGGGAAAAAAAACAAAGCAAATACAACTGATATTTATCAGAGTATTACATATATAAATATTAGTTTGTCCAAATGGAACCGATGTCCACTCTGTACTTCAGGCCTCAGCAACAACCCTGCCAAGTGTGAAGTAGATGGTGGAAATGGTTCTCGAGATATGGGACAGACAGACAGACAGACAGACAGAGATTCTTTGCTTTATACTTTGTTAGCCGATGCTGTTGTTGCTTTAGTGCAGGAAGTGTAAACTGCAGTCAGTGTGTTCAAGTTGACAAGGTTAATATTCATAGCGAACTGAAATTAAATCAAACAATGGCTCCCTGGAGGATAAGAAATAAATCTAAATACTGACTGCGCTTTGGAAAATGGCTGCAAATAATTTAAAGTGGACATGATTTGTAGTCAATAAAACATGCAAAGTGCAATGTGATCATTTAAGTTGACTTCATCAAGTTGACCCATCCAAGCATCCCATCACTTGTTCCCTCCATCCTCATGAATCTTTCTCTTTGCTTATCTATCACTCTGTGAGGATGAATCACTGACCCTCAGTCATTATTGGGGAAAACCTCTCTCCTCTCCTCTCCTCTTTTGCAATCCCTTCATCCTTCCATTCACAATGATGGAATCGGGAGCATCAATCGCACGGCAGAGCTCATTTCATTTTAATTGAGACGTCCATGTTAAGATGGACATGAATATTACATTCCACAGACCCTATTAATATGCTGAGGCCAGTCTAAATGTTTTAATATTCACAGTGTAAATTATTGAAATTGTGTTCATGGGCTGCGCCAGATCATTCGTCAGAAATGTTTAGTCTCTGATGTTCAGAGAGTGATGGAATTTTAATCGCATGCTCTCCAGCTGAAATAGGACGTTATTATTTCCCATGATGCACTGCCACATGCTCTTAACCACCCCTCCCTGCGCTGATGACCTCTGAGTCACCATTTTTAGCTTTCTTAATTAGAAAGAAAGACAAGGCGAGAGTGTGTGTGTGTGTGTGTGTGTGACAGGTATTTCTTCCTACCTTCAGGCCTGTCTTTCTGTCTCCCCATCTGTCTTTGAAGTCCTCAAGCATGTCACACACACACACACACACACACACACACACACACACTTATTCCAAAAAATCGTCATCTGATATTCCACTGAGCACAGATGCGTCGGGTAGCGGCCATGGCGATAAAGTTGGCGTTTCGAGTGACTGCACTCAGCAATTTTAAAAAAGACGGCAGCATTGGACGTTGTCGCCTACGGTTGCACTCACACACACACGAGCAGCATGTTGGAGAGGAAGATGGATCGGAGTACAGATTGTAAGTGACATGTTAATTTCTTCTCCGTCACTCACGGCTGAGGCGTCTGCTATCAAAGTAAAGGGACACGAGCCCCAGCCATCAAGGCCCTCCTCTTCTTCTTCTTCTCCTCTCATTTCTTCCTCTTTCTTCCCTCATCTTCCTGTCGTGGAGCGTTCCGAGGTGTGACTGTGATCAAGGAGATGTTTAATGTAGCTTTCTGCTGAGCGTCCCCCCCATCCTGGGATCTGTTCTGTCCTCCCCTTCACTAGATGCTCCTCATAAGCCCCCTGGGAGCTTCACATTTTATAGGTCAAACCTAATGTTTAGACACTAAAAGGAATAAGGCTGACAGTTGTTTGTGTGGGGTGAAAAGAGAGGAGTAAGAGGTCTTGTTGGAATAATGACCTTTGCTCTGTTTTCCTGCAGTTGTTTCCTTGTGAATCACTCCAGGCAGCAAATTACAGTTAGAACAGCACTTTTAAGTCCTTTAAAGAGAAGAGAAAAGGGGTCTGTATGATATGTCAGCATAGATTAGATTTGTCAGTCTGCAGTTTTATGAGTTTTGAAGGCAACACTTGCAGTGGTACAAGATGTTTGCTGCTTTCAGCATTGGAGAAAAAAAGCGCAGGTTTTTGGATTAAGAGCAGCTGACTTTGAGATGATCACTACCCAAGGCATCTTTCGACCGCCCAACTTGACAGGATGGGCCACACCTCCGTGGTGTCAGGATAAGAGCCATGCTAATCCAGCTTGGATTTAAGGCTACTCCTGTCTATCGTATAGTTGCAGGAAAATGAAATAGACAGACAGGACAGACAAGCAACTGGAAATCAGAGACTGTTGTGCCAACATCTTTACAGAGACCTGTCTCGACCACAACATCCCAGATAGAGCTGTTGCACTTGATGAGATGACTGTGTTCCAGGCCGACAAAGCACAGGACTACAACAGTAAGAAGAGAGGTGGAATTTGCGTTTAAATCAATGTAGCTTGGTGCTCAAAGACAGTCAAAGTGGTTGGACAGTGTTTAGGTGTTGGCTTTACTATGAAGATGCAGACCATAATATCATCACCATCTTGCTGCTGCTGTTTACATGCACCCATACGCAAATTCATGCACTGTTTTTATTTGTTTCTATATATTTGTAATTGTATATAGATAACTGTATTTTTTTATGTTTGTGTAGCATAAAGGCATTTATGTTTAACTTGCATTTACTTATGCAACCATGTGTTGTATAATGACAAACAACGCTTGAATCTAGAGCTTTGAAGCTTGAAACATTTTATATAGCCCACACAGTGAAGCCATGCTGTATTAACAGTTGTCGTATTGTATTCTCCGTCCTAAAGCAAATTATTAATTTACATAAGAATTCAGATACTGCTGTCAGAGCAGGATGTCTAGTTTTCTAGACTTTTTCGGGAAAGTCGCATTTAGCATGAGGCCATTTTGGATGATCCATCATTCATACAGATGCATTTTTGATTGTTTTGACTCTGGACAGTGATTTACTCTCTATCCCACGCCTCATCATTTGGCATCCAATCGTAGGAGGTTGTGGGCCTTCAAAAGGGCCCGTTGGCGTGATAGATTACACAAGTAAGGACCCTTTACGTCCCTTCTTTGGCGTAGCGTGGAAAGTTTTTTAACAACTTGCCAAGTGGTGGTCCGATCTACCCCTGTTCTGATCTACCACTGTGCTGTACTCCAGTCTCACTTTATTATTAATGTAAAAAAATAATAACCACGATGGACGAGAGAATGAGATGTATGATATCTGATATCGACTACTGCCGAGATGATTCTGTACTTCTGATGGTGACTGTGTTAAACAAAAATGTATGTTTTTCTCTTTCTCTATGTGTGTGTGTGTGTGTGTGTCTGCAGGCAGCCCTGGTACTACGGCTGGGGCTTCAACCTGCCGCGGGGTCAGGCTCTGCTCGACAAGTGGAACCAGGTCCCTGACAACACAGACATCCTGGTCACACACTGCCCCCCACTGGGTGAGACACACATTACAGAACACACACACGTGCACACACACACACACACACACATGCACACGATGAGAAGATACACACATATGTATATACATTTGTATGGGTTCACATAAACACAGCTGTAAGGATGCACTACTTATGTGTGGATACATAAACAACAAATGTGGGCACCGGTGGGCAGAATATTATTTTGATTATTCACGCACACACGCACACAGACACGCGCGTACAGACTGAGTAAAGCATATGTGCTTGCATAGATAGACACACAATTACAGTGCATCTGCACACACACCACCAAACTGTACAAGTAGAGTATGCATACACATGCATATACAAAACATGTGTGCACACACAGATACAAAGTCAAACAGAACTTCCACGTCCACTATTTCTTTGCGTAACAGTAATCAGACATTGTCTTCATTGTTATCAGTCTAATCTTATAATTGGTTTTCTTTAATACCCAAGCTGATATTTGATTAACATTTTCTTTCCCCAGTACAACATAACGTTGACTCCCATTTGCACCATGTCTATGCCTGGTCTTTAGGGGGGGAGAATTTTCCTTGCTAAACTAACCACTGTTGGCACACCCTGCAAACACTCGTACACATTAAACAAAAACTGCAACTCCAGCCTGCTGCATCAATAAATAAGCTGCATGTATCCTCAAAAGTTGCAGTAAAGCTGGTCATCAGTCCATCTGTTAATTATTCATTTACTGACCTAAAAGTAGTCACTAAAAATATATAAATAGTTTTTGGTGAAATTTCCTCAAAGAACATCTGATGGGGAACATAGTTAATCCTTGGAAAGACCTAGAACAATATTTGGGGCAACTAACACCTGCCACACATTATTTGATTCAGGAGAACTTTAAGATTCAGTCAGGTTCATTTAAAGTCCCAGTTTTACATTTGCTTTGTCTGAAAATTGATGAATTGACGAATGTGTGTTTTTTCCTGTGAACTCAGACAAAACCTTGAAAGTTTAGAGTATTTTATTTTAAAAAGATGTGCTTGGTTGTTTTAGATTTCCATATGAATGTTTGACCATTTGACCTTTCCAAAGCAAGCTACAGCCATTTATTATGATATTATTCTCAGTGGGTTTTTTTTTGACTGACAATGTAGATGTGTCCAAAAAAGTTGAGAGGGTAGATAAGTAGGCTAAAAAAATGTGGCTTTTGTATGAGAAATATATTATCTGACAAATCAATGGTCTTTGAGTGTTAAATGCAGGATCCAGGAAGCTCCAGGAAGGGTTAACAGCTGGATGATGGATGATTTTTTTTCCATACAAAGGAATGTTAACAGAAAAAATATTACAAATGCAAACAGTAACAAACCAATAATAGTAATAATAATAAAAGATACAAATATGTAAGGTTATCGTTTTAACTTACATCATTAATGTATCTCAAAACAGGCAGTTCACTCTTTTCTCCTCACTAATCAGGATTAAACACAAGAATCTATGATAATAAAATACAACATATTACAGTACAATACAATCTATTAACCATTAGCCATACAATCTATAACCATTAAACAAGAATGGCACTCAGTAGAGTGCATACCTCCACCAAGGACCAACAGTCATCTTTTGCACTCAAGGATAGATAACAGAAGTCTAAATGCACCTGATTTTTTTTCCTGCAAGTAAGAAAAAATTCCCTGACTGAGACCCATCCTCCATCCAAGATGTAGATCTGTTCAGTAGTTTTCGTGTAATCCTGCTGACAAACTAAACATTCAACCAACAAAGTGACACGGGAACATAACCTTCTTGGCAGAGGTATTAACACATTCAATATCAACCAAATTAATAATTACAAAGGTGAAATAAATATATTAAACTCATGTCAGTTCTGTCTTTGTTCTGTCTGGAATCGTTTGGAGAGAAAAGAAAGCAGTCAGGCCTGAATGGTAGAGTTACATTATCTCGAGGCAGTGGTCTCCTGAGCAGTGGCACTCTATGATGAAGCAGGTGGGATGATACTTGTGATTTTTCACATTTCAAATTATAGTACCCATCATATTTGATATTTTGAGGATTGCAAAAATAACATATACACAACCAAGAGTACACTCTCCATCAATGGTTTATTTTGTTCTCAAATGAAAGAGAGCAGAGGAAGTGGTGTTCATGAATCATTGTCATGTTGAGTGGATGAAAAAAGGTACAAGTAACATTTATAGTTAGAGTCCTTGAATCCTGCTACATCTATTTTTTGTTGTTATTGAGGATGAGTTCAGGAGTCTCAGTCTGGGGAATGAAGCTGCTCTGTAGTCTGGTGTTACGGAAGCAGATACTTCTGTATCTTTTGCCAGATGGCGGCAGGGTGAACAGACTGTGTCTGGGTGGGTGTTGTCTTTTGGTATCTTTGGGCTCTGTGAATACACCTCACTTCATCAATGTCACTGATGCTCTATAGATGGGTACAGGGTGTGTGTATCTCCCTCCCTCTTTCTAAAATCAACAATCAGCTCCTTGGTTTTGCTGATGTTGAGCAGTAGATTGTTCCCTACGAACCACTCTGCATGATCTCTCACTGTTATTTATAATACGGACCATCATTCTGATGTCGGTCGCATACTCACGATACTCACGAGTTCTCTTGATGCCAGGAGGGCTCTAGTGTTAAGCACTAATGTAGAGGAGGTGCGACTGCCAATCAGAACCCACTTGGGTCTGCTTGTGAGGAAGTCCAATATCCAGTTGCAGAGTGTTGTACTATAGCGTAGGAATAGTTTTCCAATCAGCTTCATGAGTGAGAGTGTGTTGAATGCTGAAGTCAGCAAACAGCATCCCGATGTAGCTGTTCTTATTCTCCAGGTGAGTGAAGGCTGAGTGAAGGACAGTAGATATGGCATCCTCTGTGGATCTGTTCTGGTTTCTGTTCTGGTTCTGGAAGCATACTGGTGAGGGTCCACTGGAGGGGTCACTGGACACATGGACAATGTTGGCTGTCTAGAGGCAGGAGGGAACAGTCTCCTGTGAAAGTGAGATGTTAAAAATGTCTGTAATAACATCAGCTAGATGGTTGGAACATGTTATTAGCACATGGCCAGGTATATTATCTGGACCAGCAGCATTATCTATATTCGCTCTCAGCCGCATTCTTTCACATCTGCTGTGGTTACTGACAGTGGTCAGTCCTCTGGAGGTGGAGTGGACTTTACAGCTGAGTCTTTGTCGGGGAGATAAAAGCGAGCTTAAAATGTGTTTAACTCATCTGGTAACATGGTTTCACAGATTATGGGGTTGCTCCTGCTTTTGTAGCTTATGACATATTGAATCACCTGCCAAATATCTTTAGTGCTGTTGGTGTTGAGGTTCCTCTTTACCTCCTCGATGCCAGCCTATAGGCTTGCTCTGGCAGTGATGTATTCTTCCTTGTCATCTGACAAAAAAGGTGAATCAAAGGGATGACTCACAGAGTCGGTCAGCTCGTCTCACTCTGGCAGTAAACACACTTTACCTTTAGAGGAGATCATTAGCCTTCTTGGTGATCTTTCAGCTGCTACACAGTTGTTTTCATCCTCACACACTCTCACTTCACACAAACATTGATTGAGTTTGAACGAACACAGATGCTGGCTCACAAGATAACTGACAAACGTCTCTGTCTCACACACACAAACACACACACATACACACACACATACACACACACACACACACACTCTCCTCTCTCTCTGACTCTCATTCTCGCAAACACACTTTCACACCTCATCTCCCACTACAGCTGTGGAGTTCAGACGAGTGTGTGTGATTGATTCCTATGTCTGCATCTCGGCTGCAAACGCAGCCGTTTATTTTCCATTCAGCTTAGCGAAGTGTCTCCAGCTATCTGCTTGTAAGCCACCAGCATATGGAGCAGCTACAGCAGGCTACTAATGCATGAGACACACACAGAAAGACTGGGGGGAATGGCATGAGAAAAAAAGGAGGATAGATGAAAAAGGGAAAGGAGGACAAAAGTGTGGACCATGAAGTGGATTCTTTAAAGCGCTAGAGGCCAAGAAAAGACCTCTACTTTCAAAACATTTCTGCAACAAATGTTGGACAAGAATGTGAAGGAAAGAGGAGTGCGACCAAGACGTTGTTTCGCAATGCGACAAAAGCGCCCGTCTTTTATGAGGCGTGATAAAGCGGCAGATCGGTGGCTAGAGAGGAAAAATATGGCCTCTTTATCTGGCTGCGAGGAGGAAGTTAACAGCAAAGAGGGAATGAGAGAAAGTGAGACAAAAAGAGGAAAATAGGCTCAGTGCCCAAAGTAGCAGCTGCTTTGAAACAAGTGGCGCATTAGGACAAAATACCCGGAGACATGAAAAGCCCTCGTAACTTCTCACTTCACTTTCACCGTCTCCTAAGGCTTGTAAAGAATACACTTAGAGTTTTAAGGCATTTTATCCCTAAACTGAACTAAAAGTGTTTCTTTTTACAGGTCGATGCATTTAGAGGACAAAGTAGTCAGACTGTATCGCTTTACCAACATGACTGATTCACTGCCTGCTGAGAACACAAAGGTTTTTATGTCTGTGTTGAGTATGAGAGGGTCCATTAACTTTGCCTTGAGTGATGTTTTACGCTCTCTGTTTGGTAGTAAAAAATGAAAAAATGTGTAAAGAATCATAAAGTCGTTTCCTGTAATCTTGTACCAATGAAGAAATGCTGAACGCTTCCAAATCAGGACTGGCAACCTACTGGAGTCACACATGTTTTAATTCACACTACTGAAAAAATCTAATTATTGTGTTAGGAATGATCCATCCGAATTTCAAATTCATAGCTTTTCAACTAGGGCTGAAGGTTTGAGACTTGGCCTATAGTCAGGCTTGAAATTCCAAAATGAGGACTTGGACCTGGACACAGCCGCCTTGAGAAGGCTTACTGAAAAAAATGATTGCTGAAGATCTGACAGGCAAAAAGATGACCTAAGATGAAAAAATCTGTATGTTTGACGTTTATAATTAATAGCCTTTTAGGGCAGGTTCAAGTCAACTCTCAAGAATTTAGGGTCAATTCAAGTCTCAAGTCTTTAAGTAAAGTACTCATCTCTAGTCTTGATCATTTATGGGCAAACCCAGGTCAAGTCTGAAATCTTTTAGTCAAGTTTCAAGTCTTTCATTTATTTAATGACTTGAGACTCGGAATGAATTTGGACTTGGAGTGTCAACATTTACAGCTGCTAAAGACTGAACCATCTGGAACCCCACTTAAATTTTGTCAGGTTTTATTTTTGTTTTATGGCTTTTCTCATATTGCTGGTCATTCCCAGTCTGCAATTCTTTAGGAATACTTAGAATAAGTATACACCTCTCACCACACCACCATCTGTCCAACATTTTTGTCCAAAGATATCTCAAGATATTTTGATAACTACACGCAAGATTTCCATCTGTCATACTTTGACGATACATCTAAGGAAAACATGATGTTTGTTTAAATGTTAGTTTGCTGCCGCTCAGTCAAAGGCTTCAATTTTTTCCAGATTTTTTGGACATCTATTCTCCCCAAAGGATCAATAATACAATTTTCTGCTCCAAGACCAATAGTTCCATGTATACAAATTACAATAGACAGTGGTGCTGCTAGAGTCTGTTGGGGCCCGAGGCAAAAAAAAAATCCCCGGGGCCCTTCAACCAGCATTCATCACCATTATGTTATAAATAATCTGACATAATAATAATAATGAAAGCCAGTACAATAAATAACTAAATAACTTCAACGTTGTCACATTGCAAATAACCCACATTATAAGGCCAGTGCTCAGCTTTGATTTTGGCTGTTCAAATGCTGCCACTACTGCATGTCCTCACATCAAAAGACCTTTGGAAAATTGTGCTCTACTGAAAAAAAAGCCAGTGTTCACGTAGAATTTTAAAAATATAAATAACAACATTAAAAACCTTGTAATTTTAAAAATATAAAGAGCAACATTAAAAACCTTGTAATTTAAAAAATATAAAGAACAATAAAAACCAGAACAATAAAAACATAAACAACTTCATCGTTGTCACATTGTAAATAGCTTGTTCATCAACTGGTACAAAGTGGAGTGTTTGTAAGAGATTTATTTGTGCAGGTGTCCCCGCTGTCCGCTCCCTCATCGCGGATCACCGTATCCGGTGTCCCGCCGTTCATTCCCAACGAGCTGTTGGAGAATGAGCTGCGGAGGTACGGGCTCCGTTGCCGGCGGCGGTGCAAGACCCGCT
>OMLP01018991.1:4404-20310 GCA_900302685.1 Spondyliosoma cantharus
CCACCCGTAAGCAGCGCTGGCACCGTGGCAGCACGCTGGTGCCCGGAGGCCATGCCAGAGACGCGACCCCATCTGACCTCATCACGACGCCGTAGAGCCCAAAAGAGAGGGAGGTAGAGGAGGAAGAGGAGAGAGAGAGATGTTGCAGTGTGAGAAAGAACGCCAGTCGCTGACAGAGAGGCGACAGAGAAGCGACAGGGGGGGAGGGAGGAAAAGAGTTGGTATTGTTCCCTTTCTGTCCTCCTGGTCCCTTAACTAATCAGCACAACTCCCTTATAACTGTGTCCCACCGGCTAGCTGAGAGACACACACACACACACACACACACACACACACACACACACACATTAACCACTGTATCCATGTTTCACTGCATACTCAGCCCCATCGTGGTGCAGCACGCACGCACACATACACACACACACACACAGACTGCCTGCTCTGATTTCCATGACAACCGTGCCGTCAAGCCACCGTTTGTGAGTGAAACTGATAACCAGTAGAATGTTTAAGTTGGAGTTTCTATCATCTTTCCTTTCCCGCCACTGTCTGTTTGCTGTTCTGCTCTCTGACAACGGCGTCTGATTAGCACTGTCGCCTGCGATCAAAGGCAGCCGCAAAATAGCTATATGCGCACACAGACACACACACACACACAAACACACTTCAGACACGCAGGCGCGCACAAATGCACTCGCAGCTGAATGCACAAAAGTTTCCATGCATTAACGTGCAGCAGCACAGAGGAACACTGTGTATGTGCGCCGGCTGCGTCTTAATTGAGGGAAAAGATGTAAATGAAAAACAAGGTGGAAGAAAACGTCGCTTTGATCTCAAGAATGAGTCTCTGCTGATCCTCTCCCTCTCTCTGTTTGTTTGTCTGCCTGTCTCTGATGTGCAAAGTGTACATCTCCACCTCTCTCTGTCTTCCTCCCTTTCTCCCTCTCCTTGATATCAATAATCCTAAAACGTTGTTGATGAATCAAAAAAAGGACAGCAAAAAAACTGTATTTCACAGAGCCCTCTGGGACCTCGAGAGTTATTCATTTTCTGTTATTTTTTTTTTTGTTAATTTATTTTTGGAAAGGAAACTAATATTTCAAAAGTGTTTTTTATTTTTTTTTTTTTTTTTTACGACCAATTCCAAAAATGAGCACAAAATTATAATTGGTTTGTGATCAAGAGAGAACCGATTAGCAGGGATGAAACTCCAGGTTTTTAATTGATCAAGTCATTATTCGGGATGAAAATGGCTGTCATTTGTTCCTTTTGGTGTGCTACAAATTGGCCTCTTTAATTGCCATTGATAGATTACAGACATTATGCTAGATTTGCATTATAGTCATCTTTTGGGTTGATGTAGAAATGTGGATAATTAAAAAAAATCCTTAAAAATACAACAAAGGGGCATAAAAAGCAAGTAATTAGATGTGGGCTCAAAAACACAGACCATGAATACTAACTCAGATTTTTTGGGGGGAGGGGGAATGGATTCAGTGACAATGTCAAGGTGTTCTGCTGTGACATTGTGTCATTACTGTAGTTTCTGAATTATTGTGAAAGTGACCTGAGAATGACTGCTGACGAGGGATGAGCTAGCACACCATTACAGTGTGTCTGTATCTGCATCTGCTCAACCAACTAAAGTCTCTCTATTGGTCTCCATACTTTTGAAACTAGGCTGAAACTAGAAGTTGGTGGCACCCAAACCAGAAGTGGTGCGGACTGACCTGAATCGGTTCGTTTAATTTACATTATTTGTACCAGATTGCTCGTCTCAGCAAAGTACTTGTTCAACCCTACGGCTGACCTTCTGTCGGCAGGGACAAGCAGAAAGAAAATTATGACGTTCCTTTACAATACAATGGTTCTAGTTCTGTTGCCAAAAGGTGATATAACTTGCATGACTCACCGCTGATATAGATTTCTTAAGATTAGCTCGGGCTGCGACTGCTTTGCTTGGAGAACTTCCAGGCAGTTGGCAGCCAGTCAGACCGAAATGATCAGCAGCAAATGGGGTCAACGATAGAAACACTTCAAGCCAAAAACAAACAGATTCTTTTAAAATCTGCCATTCCGTAATAAAATATTGCATTTTTTTTCAATTACAGATTCTTTAGATTCTTCTTAGACCTCACTTTTGTGTCTCTGCCCAGAAGCACTTAAAGGGAAAGCTTGACCATTTTGGATGTGCGCTTTTCTTTCTTACCTGCCGAGAGCTGAATATATCGCTACAGCCATTAACGAATTAACTTAGTTTAGCAAAAAAAAACAAATTCATCCAAATGTATTAAAGTGGCTGTATCTTACAATTTATATCAATTTACATGTATTAATCATTTTTTGTTGGCCATATGTGAGCGGATTGAAATTTGAAAATGGGACCTTCGCTGTCTCTTTTGGTTGTCTATACAAGCCAGTGGATGATTTGTCAAAGTTGTTTGTTGCTGCTGGACTGTGGATTTCTTTGTAAAGAACTCAGGTCAGATTTTCCGCAGGAGGCTGTTCGTCATTGTTGACTATGCAGAGATCTCAGATAGGTGGGTGCCCTAGGCTGCAATGAACTCTCCTGCCATTTAGAGTTTGGTTCCTTTTGTCACCCAAGAGACGTGTCTTGCTGTTTTTAAGTCATGTTGTGTCTCTCAGGGAGGGGTCGTGATGACACCGGACTGGCTGGAATGTTCGAAAGGAAGTAGATTAGCTTATAAACTTTACAGAGAGCTTGGAGTTGCCAGTGTAACTTTGTCTAATAGGTCACAGCTAGTACAGGATGTACTTTATATAAATAATACACTTAAATATGTCTTTGGTATCTGTCCTCCTTTCCTGGTGTTCATGTTTGTCTGATGAGCTGCCAGCAGGCTCTCAGATCTCTGACAACAGGGCTCAAAGCCTGAACTAATGTCTGTGCGTCGGCATCACCAGGGACTCATTTAAACCACCTTATGTTTGACAACAAAAGGACTTTCCCTTTAAAACTGCGAAAAAACAGATTTTTGGGGCCTCCGAGGAGCACCCGTTAAGACAACAATGACATATTTTCACTGCTCAAGTTAACGTGGCGGAGTTGTTAGCAAACAGTTGCCCATAGTCATACATCCAACAAAGCAACATTAGCAGCCATATGGAGTCATATAACTGGCCACCTGGCAGAAGTAACTCCTCTTTAACTCCCCATTTTTGTTTTGCACCTGAGGGAAATATCTGCCTCTTTAGGTGCTGAATGTGGTCACCAGGTAGCCGCTAACTTTGTCTGTTTGGAGCCAAGCAGCTTGTGTACAGGTACATTTTTGAAACTTTTACTATAAAAACAGTTGCAGCAGTGAAGTTGAACGATGAGCTAAAAGATGCCGCTTCGAGCGAACCCATTCACGTTACACATGGCGACTGTAACCATCGTTTTTATAAAGATGTTTTAGCTGCCTTCAGTACAGTCTTGCTATCGATCCATCCATCAATTAGCTATTGCCGCTGATTCGTTAGATTGGGCCGGATCGAAAAATAATAAATGACAACAGCCCTTGAATCATAAGAAATAATATCAAATACACTGCCGCATCGACATTTTCTCATATCATTGTGTTGAAAGTTGTAAATAAACTCATTAGGTAGCACTGTGTTTGACAGATCTGACGTTTATGGCGAGTAAAAGGAGAGAAACTACAGGGATGGACGCTACGAATCAGTCATTATTCATTATGAGGTTGATGGAAAAATTGCAGGTTCTTTAGTTTGTCTTTCCTGACGTCCTTTATCCGTGAGGTCAGAAGTCACTGGGTCTGTGTGAGTCTCAGTGCACTCCAGCATAGACACAGAGAGCCTTTAGACTAAAGTATGAAAGATTGGTTCATGTGTCTTACCAATGGCTGACATATCTAGCTCATAGAGTCGCTCGGGCATTCATACGTCCTGACTGAATTTCAGTTCACGCTGCGGCATCTGTGATTATCGCCGCTGATTTAGCTCAAAGGTTATCGCTTCGACAGCTCCCTCTCTCTTCGTTTTTTCCCAGTCTCCCGATAACCCGGCTGCGTTTGTTTCAAGGCTGCATCGTGCATTCCTACAGATCTGATTCACTTACTGTGTAATCCCCCCCACCCCTCAACGCCTTGTGCGCACACCTCTTTGACAGCACGTCGAGACATCCTCAGATCCCCGCAGTGTGTGAGGATCTGAAAAGTCTTGTCGTCTTTTCACATTGGCTGTCCATGCTTCCTCCTCCTCCTCCTCCTCTTCCCCCAGCTGCCTGCCTGTATCTGTCTGGAGTCTGCGTGTTTCTGTCTATACATCCTAAAACCATGTACAGTGTTTGTTTTGCACACCCAAAGAGGCGAACACACGTGCGTCCCGGCGCTCGAAAGCATGTGAAAGCGCTAGACGGAGGCTATTGTGATGAATGCTGTTTAGCCCAGTGGTGTCCAGGCTGGGTCAGTCGAGGCCATGTCAGTGGAAAAGGCCACTGCATGATTCACAGCCGCTGCCTCGCACACACACCCAGCGATGATGGATCAGAGTCGGAACGGAGAGAAAGAATTAGAGATTGGGGGGGGGAGATGATGGATCAGATACAAACACACAGAGAGAACGATTCAGAGATGATATTAAAACAGAAAAAGAGAACAACAGACCACTTACCAATCCAATACATCATTCTTCCTCCCTCCCCGAGCATCCCAAAACACACTGCAGGCACACACAGACACCTAAAAGAGGAGCTATTAATGAGCTCAATGGAAATGCTGACATTTAGAGAGAGCGAAGGAGGAGAGGGATGTCATGCGGGGGAGGGCGTGAGAGGTGAGGCCGGGGATAGATTTTGTGACTTCATTTTGAATGATTAGTCATAACAGCAGGGCGTCCAAATGTCAGCACCGTCAAGATTGGAGGGTCTGTTGTGTCTGTGTGCGCATAGTGTGTGTTTGGCCTTTATGCCACTAATGACAATATACTTAGGGTCATTTGTTTGTGGCGATTCACAGACAAAGAGGTGACGTGTGAATAGAAGGTGCGCACAGGCGTGTAAATGCGCTGCCCTCTGTGCGGTAGCCTCGATATTTTCATGTAATTACCGTGCTGAATCCAGTAGCTGTGCACCGAGGGTTATAGCACACAAGTCGATAAACACACACGGTAAAGGAAGGTGAGACCGGTCGTTGCATCAAGGTCCTCACCCCTAGGTGCACTCGAAATGTGGCAGAGCAAAGGGGAAGATCACCTGTGTGTGTGTGTGTGTGTGTGTGTGTGTGTGTGTGTGTGTGTGTGTGTGTGTGTGTGTGCATATATGCATGGAAAGCCATCATCTGAGCTCATCAACAGCGATAGCTGATTCATGCTACAAGCCCCCCTCTCTTCCTGTCAATGTCACGGATCATTTGCTGTAACACATTGTTTTGGTGCTGCTGCTGTTTGGCCTTGCAGTGCGCCGTCGATCTAATATGGATGAACTGAGCCGAGCAGAGCCGAGCTGGCGGTGTGTAGATGCACTCCGTCAGCCTCGCGTCTGCAGCTACGCGGCCTCGGGACCCCGCGCTTTAATCCAGACTTGGCTCTTGCTTGACTTTGCCAAGGCACATTTTCATTTCTTTTCCTTTCATTTTCCTTGAAATGATTTTGAGATGAGATTTGATCGAGTTCTAACATTTGGCACACACGTCTGCACCTTAATCTTTCCCATTTTTGAACAGTTTTTCTTATCACATTTCTGCTTGGGAAACGCAGGTGGACGTCCGCCTAGGGTGCCCTTCCAGTGGGGAAAAAAAAATGCCTGTCCCTGTCCACATCTGCTCGGACAGTTTTGTTGTCATGCAAAGTTACATGGCATTGAGTTTTTTGTTATGCATGTGAGAGCCACATACTGTGAAAAACAGATGGCTGTTGTTCAGATCGCTCCGCGCGCACACTTCCATTCACGTCATTGCGACATCCTGCGCACCCTTCTCTTTCCCATGTCTCTCTGTTGGTCTCCTATTTTCTCCCTCTGCCTTTGTTCCTCGATTCTGTGGAGACATAGGATGGCGATTCTCATTTTGTATGCACCAATTAAGCAGAAAATTACAGAACTCGAGCATAGCTGGACTCGATGTAATGAGAGCGGAGCGTATGCATAGATGCATCTCAGTCAGATTTGCCATGTGCGGTGGTATACAGTCCACACCCACTCATAGTTGGGCTGCAGTGTCTAACGTTGGGGTATTAGGAGCTGTGGAAATCTGAGGTGTGTGAGTTTATCAAGCATCCCACTCTACCTGGTGTATATTTAAACGCCAAGGCTACAGTTTGAAGCATGCAAAGCCTTATTGACAAGATAAGCCTCAGCCCTGACAGACATCCAAGAATAACGATGAAAGCGGACAAAGAGAAGTACACAGATGGACGGCAGACCATAACTACCATGTTTGTGTGACATGACAGCAATACAAACGGCAACAGAAGTGTTGTTTGACCCCCCCCACCCCTGCGCAAACACACACTCACATATTACATCTTGACAAATGGGCGGATGGTGCTTTCGTGATCCAGTGTCAGAAAAAGTTAAAAAGTGGAAGAGAACTTCAGGAATCGTCCCACAAGGGATTGTGTGGAGAAAAAAAAAGGGGGGGGGGGCTTTGCAGAGGTGAGGGCTATGTGGAGAGGAGAAGCCAGACAGTGAAGCTGAGACAGATTTGTTTGATGAAAGCGAATGAGCCTGAACTGGGAGGGAGAGGGTTATACAAGAGGAGAGCGAGGGAGAGGAGAGTCTTTTTTTTTTCCCCAAGTAGATAAATAATAAATGTGATGGGGTTGAGTGAGCTATCTTATGGCCGCACTCTAATACAACAGGTCAGGGGTCATTGTCTTGATAGCCAAGCCCCGGCTGTAATTCCACTTGTTTTGGCAGCTTTTATCTCTCCCCCTCGGCTCCTTTGCGAAAACTTTATTTATGCTCCGCTTTTTTAACTCGGATGCCGGGAGAGAAGAGCACAACACTTTGTCATCTCGGTGGGATCGCCGATGATTCAGTCAAAAAACACCTTAGAGGAGGCAGTGCAATAAAATAAACAAGAAAAGAGGGGATGTGCAGAGGGAGACAGACAAGAGGAGAAATAAGGCGAAAAGAGCCCGAGGATAGCTGAAGTGATGGGAGTGGGCAGCGCGGAGCCAGACGAGAAGGAGGGAGGAAGACGGTAAAGTGTGAGACGAGGTGGGGGCACTCATGCACCATTATCTCTTTTGGCACGTTGCTTGCTGCGCTGAAGCACCAGGTAAAGGCTTTACCCCGACCGGTATTATTCATTCTGAGCATATGCGTGAGTGTGCATCCAATCCTCTCACATCCTCGGCTGAGGACATGCTTTAACTGTGTCTAATTTAAGGCATTTAACTGACACTCATCTTAAAGGTCCTATATTGCAGAAATGTCCTCGCCCACATTTGACTATAAAGCAGGTCATGGCGATGTAAAAATATTGCAAAACGCTCAATCTACTGAGAAATGCACAGAAAGCGGACTTCGAATGAACCGTAAGCTTCTGCGAGGTTGTGATGTTAAAAATCAGACAAATTGTTTCCCTGCTTCAGGGTTTTGGTGATTGATTAGCAACTGAAAAGACAAAAGATGGCGAACAATCCAGAGGAACATCCAGCCATATTTCAAGCCAAAGCAACATATTTGGTAACCTTTTTTTTTTTGCTAAGGTTAGCATTCAACCACTTCATAGCGAACATTACTGTTTGATAGCACACATTTATTTAAGCCTGGAAGTAACAACCCTCTGGATTTGAATTGTAACGTTAGCCAGGAAGTGGTTGAATGCTAACGATAGCTAATGTGTTTATTAGCAGATTTTGATTATCCATCATCTTTTTGTTCGCTGGTGGTAGCGTAAAAGTTCCAATTCCCTACGTTTATATAACTGGCAACCTGGAACACAGCAGCAGAACACTGTCCAGAATTCGAGCCTCCCACCCGGAGTGTGACATGAGAGGGAAATGACCACCGTGTAAATATGGTCCCCGGCATGGCCATAGTTTCAAAAACACTGGCTCATGGACATTGGCAGGAAAAGACAAAATATATGAAGTATCATAAAAATACCAAAATACACGGGAGGGGGGCTTTAAAGAGACGTTTAGACAGCGGGTGAAAAGAGGTGCTTAAGAAAAGGATGGTAAGAGTATAATAATGTGTTTTTTGTGCTTGTAAACAGTTGTGAATAGACACAAAGCATATTAGTATGGACATGTGAATTAGCATATAACAGGACATGTGTTTGCAAATCATGCTTTACCTGTTTTTTGGGGGAGTTTTTTCTTATTCCGATCAGGGTTCAAAGTCCACCGAGGCAGTGTGAATCTTTGATTCGTGGCTATATAAACAAAGTTGACTGGACTCTTCCAGCCATGTGTTTTTTATGTGTGTTAGTGCGCACACATCCCATCATTCAGTATCTTCTCTTCTCCCTTGACCTTCCTTTGCATCCTGAATATTCATCAGCCCCTATACGCATGCATGATTAAGAAGAACCTGGAACAAATGGGTTTAATATTAAAATATACCGTAACGGCAGCTTCCATGTGTGCGCGCTCGATTATTGACGTCCGTGTGTCGAGACGATTTCAAGCTGGAGGCGCTCGCTCGTTTCCTCCCTACCTTGATCTCCCCATCCCGTCTCACCACTCCCCCTTTCCGTGTTTTGTCTCCCGTCTCTTATCTTTCTCTTCTTCCTCTCTTGCGGCGTGTACCGTTCTGTATTCTCAGGTGTCATGTTGTACAGTGTGGATCTTCCCCTGACTACAGGCAGAGAGCAAGAAAAAAAAAAACAGAACAAACAGAGGGAGAGGTTAGAGGAGCTGTATTTGTTTGTCACTGCACGCATCCTGTCATGTCAGATTTTGCATGTATAAGGGTGTGCGTGTGTGTGTGCATGTGCATTTGTTTGTTCTCCGCGAGCGTGCGTGTCTTTATCTGTGCGCTTATGTTTCCACTGCATGTTTTATGTGTTGCACTTTCAAGCCGTAATAAACTCCCTAAACCCCCACAGGCCCCGAGGCTTTGCCCTTTTGGTGTTTGCTTCTCTTTGCTCTCATTTTTGTCTGAAACCTGCGCTCTCTTATCATCCAACGCTCACTTTTCTCGCCATCGCTCATCCTCTCCCTCGCTCTCCCCGGCCTCTCTCTCCCCTTGTGAAGTGTGCGACCTCTGCAACTTTATTCCGCCCGTCGCCTGGGACATTAGCCAGAGCGGGTCAATGAATATTGATGAGCTCATTCAGAGCGCACTCAGTAAAGGCCAGACACAGAGATCTCCGGATCCCACGGCTCCACCGGCGCTCCCACACCAATACACTGACATGCCCACATCCCGTGTTCCCCCCCCCTTCCCTTTCTCTCTCTTTCCCATCCGTCCCTCTCCCTCTCCCTCTCCCTCTCAGGTCAAGGACTGAGATAATTGCCAAGTCACAGAGAAGATTATCAGGCAGATTTGTTGATGGGGGCAAGAGTTCGCTTTTGTTTACCCTAACGCCTCATAAAAAATTCAGGAAGAAAAGATGCGCGTTTGACTTAACAACCTCACGAGTCGCGTTACCTTGATTGGATTCGCAGGCGCGGTGTCGCTTATGATGCAGGTATTTTTAAATGCATGTGGTTTCATTAGACAAAAAAAACAAAAAAAAACGAACTAAATTCTGATTAAAGGTAACAACTGCATCGTAATTGCTTTGTTTGTTTTTGCTTGTATCTACATTCCTGTGTGGTCATTATCATAGACCTTGCAGTGTCAGGGTTAGCCTGTTTATTCTTGCTCTGATTTCAGTAATTGTTGACCACCACGCTGCCCCTCCGGAGCCAAAACACAGTTTGTATTTCGTCAAAAATGAGTTAAGACTAAAATCTGACTCTTCCAAAAATACAATTATTATTTCATAGCTATGCTTGTGTCAATACGGTAGGTAAAATGTGCAGTAACTTCATTACTGATAAGTCACGCTAGCTGCATTTTCTGCACAGACAGCTAAAGCAAGAACCGTTTTTCAAGTAAAAGATAGCCATGGCTATCCTTGGCTGAAGCTATAACTGGATTCACTTCAATTTTTCCTTTTAGTGTTTACCTATAAATGAACACTTTGTCATTCAACATAACTAAATGAGGCAGCTGCGAAAAACCTTTACTTTTGCTCAAGCAAACGTAACCAGTAATTATGCCACTGATGCTCTAAACGGTCATCTCAGCTCTCGACTGCTGTTTGTTGAAGGCAAGACATTTGTATCGTGTATTCAACGGAAAGATGTGATTTATTATTTTGATTTTAAATATAAAAACAGACCCTCGCAAAGAACAGACTCACCTTTCATTCACACAAAACACGGCATCAAAATAACGAAGCCTTTCTTTCACGTTGTACTTAAATTGGACAAGAAAGCTCAAAGGATCCATTTTTAAGTCCAGTAAATGCATAATTTGGGAGCTATGCAGGCTCTATGGCAACAATATTCAGGGTAAAATAATCAGAAATCAGAAATCAGAAACAGACTTATTGCCAGGTAGGTTTTTGAAACAGACGAGGAATTTGTTGTGGTGCGATGGTGCTTAAAATATGCAATCACACCAAAAAAATAAAAAGATAAAAAGATAAATATATAAATCACACAAAGATCACACAAGAAATATGTACTTTTTTAAAAAGTATAGATAAATAAAGATAAGAAAGATAAGAAAAGATAGGAAGCACACAAAACAATAAAAAACAAAGCGCACCAACACACCGAGGCAGCCGTCCGTGGCGCCATCTTAGATAATTAACCTAAGAGGCGTAAAATTAAGACATTAAAACCTTCCTATCTATAGAGCTTGCCAGCCAAACTTTAAACCCTTTTTACTTAATTTTGCTGCGCGGTTACTGCCTCTTGTGAGCATTGTGTGCGTAAATAAGGAAACCTTAATTAAATATTCACATAAATTGACCACTGGGCTGGCAGGAGCACAGGTGGTCTCAGGGGAGGGTCAGTGGTGCCGCCATGTTTAAAACAATGCAGTGAAAGTGCCCTCTTGAATGCTCCTTGTGTATATAAAAATGACAAAGTGCCCTCTAGGGTGCCCTTCCAGTACTCTCTGCACGCTGATCCCACCGTATACAGCTGGTGCTCTTTTGTATTTTTTTCCACCCGTGTCCCTGAAACGTCCTGAGTCCGCCACGGGGCAGAAGGGAGGAGTAGTGGGTCACGTACCCACCTCCGAACAAATACCTGGCCATCTCCAGGAGTGCCGTTGGCTTTGGGACAAGAAATAGTCCTCAGGATAAAAAACAATAATTTGTCTTGTGGCACAGCCTGTCACAACATTTCTACATCAAGCCATTTACAACAAGTCGTGACAATCTTTATTGTAAAACCCTCCAGAAAACAGTAACCTGAAGAAAGAGTTGAGAGATGGCCAGTTTAATTTAGCAAACTGACACCGTTAAATGATGTAGTTGACTCTGGAGCATTTTCCGTGTCCTGATATTTAAAATTAATAAAATTGCTATCCTCCATTCATCCCACTCATTTGAAGTGAAGGCGGGAGTGATGGCGCTCGCCGCCATGATTGGCAGCGGTAATAAGATGAGACGAGCAGGAGGGAGAGAGCTGTCGAGACAGACAGCGATGGCGACACTGATCATTAACCTGTCTACCACAGTGTTGCACACACACGTGATGATGCGTTCGCCGGATACTCCGACGAGTCGGTCACAGGGTCGTCTCCTGCCAGGCGTGAAGACTTGACATCATATCAGACGTGGAGCATAAAACGGTGGGATTGTTGGCTTTATTGAGCGGTGGTGACCTGTCGACACGTGCACCCGTGTCATTCCTGCCTGGAGAAGTAACCGAGTAATATAAGTGTCGTTTCCCATTACTTAGCTGTTTCATGTCTATTATTGGGTTGTTTTGAGGCAGTCAATACCAGAAGTCTGATTGAACATTCTCATAGGCTTTGAGTTTTCTTTCAAGTAACATTTGAGGCAGTCTGTAATGTGTCTGTTTGAAAGCTTCTTGCCTCGTACAGAATGTTAGAAATAATCATTTATCTGCGTAATGTGAAGGAAAAGGTCTGAGTTCTAATGCAGCTTGGCTCTTTTGTCTGTTTGGTTCATGGTTTTGTTTAAAATCTTTGGTCCAGGCTGGGGTTGAGCAAAATGCAAAAAAAAAATAAAAAATCATTTTGTGCAATTATATTGCGATATGAATCACTATTTAGGGAGAATGGTAGTTTTTGCATTTCAATTTCACTGGAAAAAAAAAGAAAAGAAATAAAGATGATGATGGATTTGTACCATACAATCTCCCTCTTGTGTAGACAGACAGGGTATCCTCACGTCTGGAGAATATTATTCAAAGGTCGGGGGGCGTCTCTTCAGAACCAAAATGATTCATTTGCGATGGTATGTTTCTTTTTTTGCGGCTCCTGCTATTTGGATATTACACGCATATTGCGATTCTGATAATATTTTAATTAATTGTTCAAATTGAGATATTTCAGCAACCACTCGACGAATTCCTGTTAAGTGTGGTTCAGACATCCACGGTTAGCACAGGATGGATTTTAATTACTCCGGTGACATTTCTTATAGAGCCGTCGTGAGGCTCATGTTTCTGGTTTGTAGTTCAGTTTAGTGTTTTTACCCTATTGACATGGACATAACAGTAATTTACAACACCATGGGAGGCTTTTAAAACAATTAATAAGAGTGGAAGGAAGGAAACAAAAATTACAGTTACTAATGTAGTGTAAAGGTACAGATACTGTGTCTGTACAGGTGTATTAGGTAGAAGAACAGTGTTGTTTCTCTTTCAGCCATGAACACTTCTGTCAAAAACGTTGAAGCTGTGCCACATTTTCAACTTGTGGGTAGACAGAACCAAAGTCGTGTTCCTCTTAAAGGTGTTATTGACACCATTCACCCACACAAGGTGGCTTACCACGCCCATATTATATTGCAATTACAGCGACATGGTGTTTTTAACATAGAGAGGAACTTCTGATGAAGTTTTTGATGCTAAAAGTTTGAAGTGGTAATTATTAAACTTCAGACTTCAGCAGCGCCCGGTATTCAGTCTCCTAAGTGCCATTAGTTATCGCTCAGACATCTGCTGCTGATTATCAATGATTGAGCTGTTTGTATTCAACATTTCCAGACTAGAAATGTCTCAGGTTTTTTTTTTTTCCTGTTTCTTATGTTGTTTGGATCAATTACAGCGAAGCATACATACCATGTGTCAGCCTGATTGACTGATCACTGTAATCTTACGAGCTGCGTGTGATAGATGGGCTCCCATCTCGACTGTGATCCGCTCAGTCACCATAAAGACGACTGTATAAAACCCTCATACCTGGAATTAGTAGCCTTTGCTGCTTGGGTGGTTAAATTGCAAATGTAACCACGTCCATGTAAAGCCAACGGTTTAAAGTCGTTCGACAATTACGGCAGCTGATACATAATTGTTACGCATTGGTGTGTGCATTTTATTTGAGATTAATAGGAAGTGAAATAAACAGCCCCTGTTGGGGTTATTCATTGTCATCTCTAGTGGACGTTAATAAATTGACCATTATCTTTTATTTGTTTTGACTCAACCTCTGTGACACTGGAAGTTTAATCAGTCCTGGAGGAGGTTTCTCATCACAAGTGGGGTGAAATTTTTTTCAAGCGAGCTCCTAATTGGCACGTACTGACTGACACTTTGGTCCCAGTTTTTCTCATTTGGTATCTTAATTGTGTGACGCTAGGGGTTTGTCACTGCAAAGACCAAATTGGCGCTCGGACAGAAATAACTCTGAGGGCAGCCGATGGACACATAATATTTATAGTTTCGCCGTAACTCTCTTGTTCATTGTTTTTGTGAATATATATGAATCGTATTAAAAATCAGAATTTATGTTAGTCGACATTTAAACTTCTCAAAAATAGGCTGTTCGGTGTGGAAGGGACAGTCAGCCACCTTTTCCCACAAAGAAGCATTTCAGCACCACGGACACCGCTCGTTTACAAGTGACAGTGCTTTTTTGCAGCACCTTTCACCGGGCTGGTAGTTGCACAGTGCAGCTCTGCAGCGGGCTGTTGGCGGTCCAACATTCATGTCCTGTTCTGTACCCTACGCTGTAGCCTGTCAGGGAGGTGTTGACATAAAGCTGACATCCCCAATGAAATGTACAAAGTGAACAAAAGGCGTTTTTCTTTAAAAAAAAAAAAAAGAAACGAAACGAAAAAAGGAAAGACACTGTAGTTTCTTTCTTTGGCAATCTCTTGTTTACCTTCTGTTCCTCGAGACTGTTTTCTTGTAGTGCTGACATTTACCTCAGCTAGCCAACACGTCCAAGCTGACGTGACACCATTGATCAAAGTGACACCTCCACAGATGTAACAAGTGGGACAGGAGACATCGACTTCATTCCCTTATTTTCTGTGCTTTCTCAATTTTTGCATAAAAATACAATATTCTTTGTTTGTTTTTGTTTTTTACAATTTTGACACAGGAAAACAACAGCTAGTAATGTCACAATTTGTCATTTATCGCTCCAAGGTATCGGTATCAAATTGCAAGTGTTTGAAGATGTGAAGATGCAAAACAGAAAAATACTTTGCACATCTGTTTCACGAGGCAGGTGGGTAGAAACGGGAACAAATACACCACAAGTTGCGAGAATACTCACTGTACCATGCAAAAACACATCTATTTGCAACATTTTGATACTGGACCTTCATTGGGCAAAACCTGTGTGCAGGAGTCATGATGCTGTGAAGATGCAAAATGGTACCAGGTAACGGTGTCAGTCTGCCTCCCGTGCTCAAATTTTGAAAAATAAAACAGCCTAATTGTTACATTTTCATCATTCTTTCCTCTATAAACATCTGGCCAATCAAATCAAACCTCGTGGGGGATTTTTCATCCGCAGGTCACACTTTTGGACAGCCCTGATCTACAGTATCTATCAGACTTGGATTCCAAAACAAAAGCGTTTGGTGTTTTAAGCCAACTCAGCTGTGCATTTTTAAGGAGGTACAGTAGGCTGTCGTACGATTAGCAAGACATGGCGTAGTTTCTGTGGTGTGGTTTTTCGAAATATTTGCCTCAATTTGCCTTAATTTGCCTTAATTGCAAATTATAAAACAACAACGTGAAAAAACGAAAAAAAAAATGAGCTGGAGCCCTCCACAGACCCGGATCATGCACACACGTTGGCTCCGAGCTGATGTTGACAATTTTTTTTTACTGTCTACAAATAAAAATACCTCAAAGCCTGGTTCGGGGCTCACATCACTGTCGAGCGGGGCATTCTTCATTCACCCCGTCTGCGTCTAAAATTATCTACAGTATTACCTTCAAGTGTCACCTGTGTGTTGAAAGCAGTTCACGTTTAAAAGACTACAGTAGAGCGCTTTGATGTCGGAATATTTATTTGTGAGAGTTTATTCCTTCAGGAAAGACGGCGACATATGGAGGGAAATTATTCCACAGGAGTTTATTGAAGCTGTGTTTTTTTTTTTTCGGTGGCATTCAGCTGATTGTGTTTGATTGTGTTTGATTATGTGTGTGTGTGTGTGTGTGTGTGTGTGTGTGTGTGTGTGTGTGTGTGTGTGCGCGTGTGTGAGCGCACCTGCCTTCCTGTTTGCAAGGTCCTTATTATTTTTTGGCGTGTATGTGTGTGTGTCCTCCTCTAAATGGAGTGAAAGAAGTCTCATGCCAGCAACTCTCAGGAGGAATGGATGACTCTACTTTCATCTGTATAGCCCTCTTGCACACACACAGGCACACACACACACACACACACACACACACACACACACACACACTCTCCTCTCCCCCCCTGTTTTATTATCATATGCTGATAGCAGGGTTAGACTGCATTGCAGTTTTTAATCAGTGGAGAAGATACCCTGTCTGACT
>OMLP01018991.1:20330-45345 GCA_900302685.1 Spondyliosoma cantharus
TGGCGTGTATGTGTGTGTGTCCTCCTCTAAATGGAGTGAAAGAAGTCTCATGCCAGCAACTCTCAGGAGGAATGGATGACTCTACTTTCATCTGTATAGCCCTCTTGCACACACACAGGCACACACAGACACACACACAGACACACACACGCTACTGCAGTCTTTTATACTTCATCTCCATTTTTATCCTTTGGTGAACCGTGTGTGTGTGTGTGTGCGTGTGTATGTGTGTGTTTTCACCCACGTGTCTTC
Organism: Spondyliosoma cantharus; assembly: GCA_900302685.1. NCBI lineage: Eukaryota > Metazoa > Chordata > Actinopteri > Spariformes > Sparidae > Spondyliosoma > Spondyliosoma cantharus. Next base: position 20,583 of record OMLP01018991.1, read on the forward strand.
TGACAGTTTTCTGCTCTGCATATCGATTTGGCCCAAAGCGCCTCCCATCTCAGGCACACACACACACACACACACACACACACACACACACACACTCTCCTCTCCCCCCCTGTTTTATTATCATATGCTGATAGCAGGGTTAGACTGCATTGCAGTTTTTAATCAGTGGAGAAGATACCCTGTCTGACTACACAAGCCGTTTTTGGACAAACTACAGCACACTCTGAAATTGTTCTTTGTCCCACAGAAACGTACACATTATTGTGTTCTTGCTGAGCTTTGTAAAACTTCAGGAGTTATGGGTGAACGAAAGAATTCAATAAATAAACATCCTCGGCGCGTGCCAATGCTCGACACAGTAAAGCAGCCCATGTTGGCGCCATTATTGCTCTCTAACACAATAAGAGCTCATGAGGTTTCATAAGAAGTTCACGCACAGTATAGCAGTTGCCACAGTATCACATTACACATGTGTACACACAAGCATCCGCATCCCAGTGAGGCTTTCACCTCTTCCTGCGTTGAAGGTAAAAGGTTGTCAAAGAGCAATAACATAGCTGGAAACTACTGGTTGTCATGTTTCATTTCCTTCTTCCTCCTCTGCTAACTTCATTTCTATGCTTTCTACCCGTGTCCCATGTCCCTGTGTATCATTTTGCTAAAAGCACGGCTACTTCCAGTCACAGTGGGCGAGCGTGTAGCATGTGGTCGGCATAATTTAACATCTCAGTTTTCCGTGCCAGCAGGGGGGGAAAAAAAAGAAAAAGTGGTTCCGAAGCTTGAAATTACAGGCAGGCAGGCAGAGCTAGCAGCTTTTTGTTGTGTTTGTTTGCTTTCATGCCCGTGTACATGCGCCGCTCTCCGTCCCCACGGAAAATGTTTTCATAGGGTATCGCATTGTTTGTTGACCCCTCAGTTCCAGCGGTTGCAAACTGTCTTACATGAATCGCTGTGTTGACAGAAGTGATGTTGTAATGCATTCGCTTTTTTTTTTTTTTTTTCACTTGCGTCACCTGTGGGTTTTTATGTGCGTCTTTGTTTGTATGACCTCACCTTTCAACTGGCACCGGACCTCCGTCTTATGATAATGAAAAAAAATATTAATTGCGCAATGTAATGGATGTATAATAATGACACCACCTGCGTTTGGATTGGTTTCCCTGTGAACTTTGCTTACACTACCAGGCACAAAATGAACATGAGCGCTGAGCGGAGATTCAGTCGGGCAGACCAGCACCGTTTCTATCCGCTTTCCCGTCTCCATTACAGACTAAGTGACTGAATAAATGTTTTGTCCTGAGCTTGTTGGTAATTGCTGCTCCGAGGAAAACGGAAATGATCCAGTTGTCTTTGCAAGAGCGGCGCTAATACCACTTGGAAACGCTGATGGGGAGGGGGAGTTTTCTGTTTTCACTGTGAGAGAAACATTTTTCTGTAATTTATGTTCTTTATTTCCTCCTCTGTGTATTGTTTCCCCTCTTTTCCCATTCTTTGGATCGGCTTAGTCCACCAATACAATATTACACATATCACAATATACATTTCAGGGCCGTTAATTTACCATGCTTCACTGCTCATAATCGATTGAGTCCAGGAAATGTAAATAATCAGAATAAGTAGTATTCTGATACTAAAAATCTTAAAATAATAATGATTGTAGTTGATCCTTCGCTAAGCCCCAACCCCTCAGTGATAACACCTCTTTGTCTATTCTCGCACAGTATTTTGACATTGATGACGGGGTCATGTTTACTACTTCAAATTCAAAGTAACCTTTTGAAATAACGATTTCAGAGTTGGCATTTCTAGCTGCCAACTGTTGATATTTGGGGCCAAAGTGACGGCTATCGTTGGGGGATTTCTATAGCTGTAGCTTGCTTGAATAAGCTAACTTAAGCACGAGACTCTAGCTGAGGTCACGATATCCACACGTGGGAAGTGCTACAGTTTTTGTGAACAGAGCTTTTTTTTTATGTAACCCATAAACCCATAAGCTATTGTATAAACAGTACACCCTGTTTGAATCCATTCCTTGCTTTTGGCTCTTGCGTTTTTTTTGTTTTTTGGGACTCCAGGCCTTGGTGATGGGCCAAGTAAAAAATAAATAAAACAAGATTAATAGTGGCTTAGTTCACAAATTTACTGTGCTATTACCATTTTGCCCGCTGTCTAGCTAACTGATCTCAGGATGGACAGATGGGGAGGGGAAGAGCGCATTGAGATTGAAAGCGTTTACAAGCCTGATGGATGGAAAAGGGAAGCGTACACCTTAGATGAAAGCGCAAACGAAAAGTGTTGAGAAAGGGTTATAAATACACAGAGAGGTGGACGGATACGTGCCCGCGGTATGCACACACTCCTTGATCGGCTGATTGACTGAGGAGCCGTGTGCCTGATCTAATTTGTCAGCACTTCTGTGCTCGGTGTTGTGTTATTGGCTGACAGTCTCATCCTTTTCTCCCTCTCTTTCGGCCCTCCTTGCCCTTCTGCACTCCCGCTCTTTGTACAACACCACAGAGGAAATGTTGATTTTAATCACTAGGCATAATTAATTACCATCCTCCCTTGTTAAGAAAATAAAAGCCTCACAGCCACATAGTAATTGGCAGGAATTTAATTCGTAGTCGACTGTAGGTGAGTTTTGATTCGCGTGAGAGGATGTGTTACGTAGGGGTGTGTGTGTGTGTGTGTGTGTGTGTGTGTGTGTGAGTGAGTTATGAGAATGTGTCTTTGTGTTTTTATAGAAACATGCAATCACAATATCATCAGGGAATCCCAAGGTCCTGCGTAGCCTTCAATTTTCATAACATAATGAATAAATGTGGCCGTAAAACTTTACAAAACTGCTTCAATAGCCGAGGCAAAGTATTCAGTATTCATAACACAGTGAGGCAATAACAGTGATGAACAGGCTTTGGGTTGCGGTTTACATTCAGTGATGGATTTGAGAGCTTTAGATTGCAGCGAGGGCTTTTTACAGGTAGTTAAGATTCCATTTCTGTTTAGCAAATGACCTCCATTTCCAGAAGGTCCTGAGCTTCAGCTTTACTCATTTATTGCTCCATCCCCCATTATAAGGCGCCTCACTACACCGCTAAGCATGGATCTGCCGTGCTGCCAGTTATTTTGTCCCTTTTAGAAATTGAACACATCAAATGTCTCGGAATCAGTCGGAGGGGTTAGATACTCGGCCAGAGCCAAGTAATGCTTAATTACACTTAATTATCCATTGCACCGGAAGAACCGACAAAAGGAAGTAGAATATTGTCGGACCAGTTAATATATGATACTGTTATGGCCGATTAATGCTGCATTCAAGGACTCCAGTGTGCTCATGTTGCAACAAGTCGGGAATGTGGAAGCAACATGGAAGGTGTTTGTTTTGACTTGGGGGGGCTCCATAGGACGCCCTGACCACTGAATGAATAATAATGGAAGACACAAGAAAATCTATATCATTATATCAACTGGTGATATCATTATATCTATGAAACTGTCTTTTTTTAAATTAATTTATCTGTTTATGAACAGATGATTTTAAGGATTTTTTGCAGTAGGTATTCATCTTTAGCCGCTTTGTAGCTTTTTATATCAGCGAGCTAAGTGCCTTTATGTTTTCTGCTTCACCAACACTCGACACAAAACATGTGGTGCAGAAATTGGTGCGCCTCCAGTAGTTGTAGCTGGCAGGGGGACTGACAATACGGGGCTTTGTTGGCTTCGCCTTGCACAATGACCTACGCGACATAAAAACAAGTCACCTGCAGCGCTCCACTGTGGCTTTGCAACAAATATCTCTTGGGTATATGTTTCAGTTAAAAGCTTTCTATTACAGCGGCGTGCCACAGCTCTGTTAGATGCAGCATGCAGTGTGGAGCTCCAGTCCACAGAGTTTGGGCATTTGCGCATTTAGCCAGTATTGCGTACCGCTGTCGGGCCATTTATACCAACACATTTGGTATATTCCTCATCATTTTGACGCCACTATGGCATATTATGTGGAAATTACTGTGGTGTTCTTCGGCAGTTCTCGATGCACATATTTTATGCATTTTCTTGGCCGTATAAGAAGCTTTGGCATGGCGCAGCAGCCAGATTGCTCTAGTGAGCTCTCAATTTATCCTTCGAAGGAAAAGTATTTATTGCCTCAAAAATGCATTTCATTAAATAATTGTTTGGAGGACGCCTTAATTTGCTCGCAGAAATATGAGTTCTGTAGAGCTCGATCCTCACAGATGTTTTCCGTTCCGGCCCAGCTTCATTACCGAACTGTCCTGGGGTTGAAAATAATGGTTAAAAGACGAGCCGTTTAAAGTTAATGAGTGTTTTTACAGGTACGGACGGGCAGGCAGGTCAGTTGTTTCAAATTGTTTGAATTAGACTGCATACCAATCTTTATGCTGATGAAATATCACCAGGCTTTACATAGATATCCAGCCATAAATCTGATAAGACCAGTGAGGCTGAAGCTATGTTTTATGAGTCTGGCTGCAATTGATGTATGTATGTATGTATGTATGTATGTGTGTATGTGTATGTATATATGTGTGTGTGTGTGTACATGTAAGCGTGCGTGTGTGACAGAGCCTGTCTTTCGCAGCAGCCATGGCTTGGCAGGTTGTAGTTTTCCCCTCAGAAATCAGCCGCTCTCTGAACTGTTAAATCACACTAGAAGCCAACCTTTGAGAAGAAAATTAATTACTTTCCCTCCGCCCCCCGCCTCCTCTCTCTTTTTTTTTCACATTAACCCTCCCTCGTTCCTTTCCACTCTCTTTTCTTACGCTCTCCCTCTTGATTTCCGTCTCATAATGGTATAGAATAAGTTTAGCCACAGGTGACTTTTCTTCCTTTTTTTTTTCTTTTTTTTTTTAAACTAACAGTGAGATGGGCTGTAACGCTTGAAGGCTTTTTTCCGTCTTCTCGGTGCCTTGTCTGAAGTTTGAAGGCTGTGATACCCGTCTAGATGAAGCGTTTGTGATTTTCCGCAGTGCATTCGGTTTCCTGTTTTTTGGCAGGAGTGCCTCGCCCACAAACTCTGCCGCGATCATTAGGTTGTCAAGCTTTTGCCATCACAATTGACAGCACGCTTCGTTCGGAATCAACGAAAGCTGCTCTCCTGTTTCTGTTGCGCTTGTGTTGGATAGAGTCTTGTGGATGTGGCCAAAGTAATAGATCAGCGAAACCCACCTCTCAGTGGATGATCCCGCCATTTATCATCGCGATCATCCGCAAATTGCGCACGTAGCGGGATTTGAAAGAAGCCGATGGTTACTCTCTCCTGAACACACACTTTGTTCGACTAATTTGTGCGCCGTGCTCGATGACCTGGGGATATCCTCCGATCGGGATCCTCACAGCGGGCCCTTTTGCTTCCTCGTCTCAAACTGATTTGTCTTTCTCTTCACCCTTCCACTCAGGTTCAGATAGAAGATGTCGAGAATGAGGAGAAGAGGTACGCCCTCTTCTTGGAGCTGCTGGGAGCTGCGCAAAAGTGGGAAGACTTTCAGCTCCTCGTGCTTCTCCTGCAAGCCTGGCCACCCATGATGAAGGAGGAAGTGTAAGACAAATGTCTTTTCATTGCTCTTCGGTTCTTTCAAGATTAAAGCAACATTGCGTCATTATTTCACCTTCAATTAGCAGCTTTTTTCGATGGTACAGTGTCCTGTGTCTTGCTAATTTCCCTCATAATGTTGCTTTAATGCTAAGCCAAGCAATTGTGCTGTTGGTTTTAGCCTTATATTTAATGTACAGATACAATATGCGCTACTGATCTTCTCATCTAACTCTCCTTTAAGCGGTGATTGCTCACTCAAGAGTCGTTTATTTGCCTTCCCATGTTTACAGCTCATTAGCAGCCGCATTACTTGCATATCCCTTCATACGGGATTTCTCCTTTCTCTTTTTTTTTTCTTGCAAGTACACATTTTACAGGCAGGCTTTCGGAGATTTAAAATGCAAATACCCTGTCGTTACAGGTTGAGCACAGAATACCAAGATTGTCGCAGCCGATTTGACTTTCTTTCCATCCTCTCTCACCTAATTTAATTCTCTCACTTTCAACCTCTTCTCTTAATGCGTTGGTGCCCCCTAAGCATCTTCGGTGAATGTCACTTTTTCAACTTAAAATGTAAAGTGGGTGCTTTTTCATCAGTTTGGGTCCGAGCAGACTCTTATTCAGGCTTTAAACCAAGGGAATGGTGAGAGTGCTTAGCAGTCAGCCCGACACTTTGGAACAGAGTACATACTGTAGTTTGTTCATGAGCTAAATCAGGGACAAATGAAGACACTGAAAACGAGAATGGACAATAGTGCCTCTTATCCCTCAGGTGCTCATATTGCGCGTAGGGTTTTAAAAGTTGGACTTGAAAGCTTCAGGCTCCGGGCTTCTTGCAGCTTGTATGTCCTATGAGCCTCAGCAAGTGCAGGCTTTATTATTTATAAGTGTCTAATGATGCGATTGCTCTTCCACCGCTCTATTGTCCTTGATTAAAAGTGAGCAGTGCTGGGAGAACCGGGGAGACAATACAATGTTACTCAGTCAGGGGTTTATTCTAACGGCTCAATCAGGGCCGACTGTTTCATTGAGCAATTTAAAGTTAAGTTTCTCTCCAGTAGTTCTGAGAAACTCACAAGGGCAGACATAAAGCTGTGTGTAAGTCAACTTTGTGGTCTCTGATGACTTGATTGGTTTGTTGATTAGCAAGACTCATACCCCTTTTCCACTGGTCAAAAATCTGACATAAAGCAACTAAAATCAGGCTTTTGTGTGCAATGGGAGTGTGCAAACTTGACTTTCAAACCCGGGTCAATCGACTCTGCAGGAGACACGGGTTTTCATTTCCTCGGCTCGGCTCGGCTTTGATTTAAACGCAAGACCCTGGTGAACACGCCAAATTCCGCCGCGCTCAGTGGTGTTTGGAAGCAAACAAAGCTCGACTTCCTGGCTATGTGAATACGTTGATCGTCAGCCGAGCCCAGTCGACTTCCAGTTTAGCGCCCAGCCAATTTGAATGGGGATAAAACAATTTAACCGTGCGGCTCATTGACACTTCCCATATTTTATTGGACCAAATGGCTCAAGTTTATGATAGTGAAACGAGTCATTTCTCGAAAGAATTTATCCACCGTTTTACAGATGTTCTCTTCTGTTACAGCTGTTCGTAGCGTAAAATGGGATGTTAGTGAGGTACAGCGCAACGCTTCAGTTAAAGATCACAGAGGGGCTGCTTTGCCTGCAGGGAAGTGGGAATGGGGACAGTACGCGATTTTAAGCGAGTGTGCCTGCGTTTAAAAGACAGATGTGACAGATTACAGGATCGTAGTTCTGCCTACCTGAGACAGACTTCCAGGGAAGTTCACCAACAACGGCATCACTCACCCTGTCACAGCTAGTCTACCTGTCAGGGCCTTGTGGGGAAATTTTTCTGCCTCACACTAATTTTTGTGCCAACACTAGAGAAAGTCGCTTAGTGTGGAGGTGAAAATGAATAAAAAGGGAGACAATCAAAGTTTTCAAATAAAGCGGGGGGAGGGAAGTATGTTTTGTTGAAGTGCAGCAAACAGAATGAAAAGAATAGAATAAAGGCTGTTATTCATCTCTGTGTTTTGTTCTGGACAATAGAGTTCCGACTGGGTTTGTGTCGAGCCACTGTCTTTCCTGGCAGAGTAACGCTGGACTGGGAAGCAGTGGGAGAGATGGGGATTAAGGTTTGGACCGCCGCAGCTGCTTCAAGTTCAAACCCGGCTTTCAGTGCCACTCCGCTGACTTTGTGAGTGTAGCAGCTGTAGTGAAGCCGTCACTGCAGGGACAGTCTGCTATAATCGTTTCTTTTATCTGCAGACTGAGCTGTTGTACTGTATTTCAGATGTAAATGCAGACATTATGCCGAGCACAAAGTCGGCTTCTGATTGTGGATTTTGTTTCTTCTTCTTGTCCCTTTTAGTCGTCCTCATTTAAATCGCTCCAGTTAATTTGCTGCAACATGCATACATAAACTGACTTACACTTCGCTGTAATGTGCATCTTTTGAAGCGGAGAACAGCCGAAACCGAGGCCTGATCTGTGCTCGGTGTGCATTTCATGTGCTTTGGCTGCTACACGCGGACGTCATAATCTGGAACACAAAACTCAGAATAACTTAACCTTCAGATGCCTCGTTGAAGATGCTCTGCTCAGACTTCGGGGGCGGTATCTCACGTGGTCATCCTCGACTACAGTCTGATCCTGCGTTTAACCGTGGTCGGGATGGAGGTGCGTTTGCTGCGAGTGCTGTTGAGGGGAGATTTGTTTCTCCACAAGAGGCTGTTCCGGGAGCTATATTGAGTCGCATCTAAAAAGCTTAGCCCTTTTAGTCTGTCCGCATAAACTGAGTCATGATTCAAAGCACGGATGGAGGCTGGCTGTGACTCACACTGCACCCTGTCACAGATTTGGTGAGTGCACAGACACACTCGTGGTCGCATGCAGCAGTCACCTCCCCGTCCCCCTGGTAAGCACAGGAAGCAGCACCGTGCCAGCAGCACAAGTGGACCCTTGTCTGTTCCCATGGCCGCTCCGTCTGAAGGTGAAGCAGCTTGTTAGGACAAGACACCCCGGCAGCTGGATGGAGAGCTGCCTCTTCTACTGACAGTCGCACACAGGAGCCCTGCTGTTCTCCCTGCTGTCTCTGTCTCTTCACCTCTTTTCCTTTCTAGCCTCTCTGTCTGTCTTGCAGGCTCTTTTCTATCATACACACACACACTCCTCTTTTGCAGACATAGACAGGCAGCCATATAGGATCTCTCCTCAGGGTCTCCTTCCTCTAACACGCTTTCCTAAGACTCACTTGAGCAGCCTGATCTGACATCAGGCTTCAACCGCTTGACACTTTTTTGATTTCTCATCACAAAACTGAGGATTTATCAGCATGTTGCCATCTACCCTTCATCATGGGAAAACAACCAGAGTGAAGCAAGGCACACATTCACATCAGATTCCCCTCTCGGCTCCAGTCCCCTGCTTTCCTACTCTGTCTGTTCATTATTAAAAAGCTCCGTATATTAATATAGCAGCAGACAACTTTTTTGGTATGTAAAGATATGCGCGTCTCTGATGTTTCCATGTTGCCGTTGTTCCCACAGCATGGTTCCAGGACCATCATTGCAACCAACCAATCATGTTTCTTCATAGCTTTGCGACCCTGGAAAACTGGTTTTCCATGAAAATACTCACATGGTCCATTGGTTTTGGTCTCTAGTGTGACATCTATTGGCAGTGAATACTGTTTGGAATAAGCCCCCCCCGGAAGAGCTCCAACTTTCATAGTGGCCGTGTTCACATGATGCACTGGGGCCCCAGAAGGTTTTTTTTCCCATACGCTTACGTTGTGAAAGAAGCCGTTGTAGAACAGTAGATAGATTTTTTTTTTGGGAGCGTCGCAACCTCCACAGAATGAATCCTAATTTTAGCCATTTGGTCCAATAAAATTCAGAAAGTCTAGAAGAGCTGCAAGGTTAAATAAATTAATCTCTATTCAGGTTGGCTGGTTTCTAAACAGGAAGTTAGCTGGCTCGGTTGATGGAAGTCTCTGGTGCACGCGCTCCACGGGCCCCACAGCGCGGAAGATTGGGGTATTTTTACACCTGGGAAGTGACGTCCTTGGTATAGAACCTTCAATACGCGGCTCGTTGTACTCACGTGAGCAACGAAGCATGTCAACACTTACCTTCTCTGGCCTCGTGATTTACAGCCTCGCCGGGGCTTCAAAATGTGTCTTTTCAGAACGCATCCATAACCACTAACATTAGTGACGGCCAGCATTTAGACGGGTTCTTGTTTAGCTTTGACTCTTTGCCATGTAAATGATAATACTAATAAAATTAATAACTTGGACAGGATTCACCCTTCAACCAAGACCTAATTAACGGATAATGAGTCGTTCTGTGTTTTTTCCGGTCTCATGTTATCATGCTATGACTGATATACATCAATTAAGTCCGTGAAGGTCATGTTGCCTTAGCGACGCTGGCATTTGCCGGCCTTGGGTGGAAGCTAATTTGTCACTCTGGAAGCATTAGCAAACAAAGTGATGCCTGTCACAGCTGACAGCTGTCCCCCAGTGTTCACACAGAGAGGCGGAGAGAGAGAAAATACAGCATGTAGGTGTTAAATATTAACTGTAAGAGTATTGTGGTCCAACGTCTTTCCTCCTCGCTTACATGCCGAAGTCAGAATTCATTAGATCGTCTGCAAACCTCTTGATAATTGCGGCCGCCTGCTCACGACAGCCTGTGATTTGAAAGGAGGTTGATGCTGTTTTTTCTGATGCAGCTGCTGGTTTATATTATTCATTATGTACATTTTCAAGCAATATGGTGCACATACAGAAGTCAGCTGCCTTGTCCCAGTCGATGTCGAACAGGATCACCATCTGGTGACATTGCATGTAACATCACAAGTTGCGTCTATTCTGTATGTTCCTGCATTCTTCTGATTTACATCAAAGCTGTGTGCTTCTCTGGCTTAGTCTTGATCTCCTCTGTGTATTAAACTCACACGATGCAAACACTCATACTCGTATTCACGCGCCTGCCTTGCTCTCCGTCTCCAGGGCACAGTCGGAGCGTAACCCTTGGGTGGTGCTGACCTCGGCCATGCTGACCCGCTGCCAGGGACCAGAGGGCAAATTGGACCTGGGTCAGCAGGTCGTCACCATGGTGCGATCTCTCTATAACGGCAAACACAAGCTTCCCGCAGAGGTAAGCAGCAAACACGCCTTGGATAGCTGTGTATGATGCCTGTGACGGCTTTTCTCTAGAGAAGGTTCTCAAAAACAATTTCACCTGTTAACAACTATTGATCAGAATGACTGGCTGAATCTATGACTACATGGAAAATAGGAACATAATGTTGCAGTTTGAGGCAATACATCAGTGGGGGAGTCTAACTATGTAAATTTTAGGTACTTGAATTAGTATTTTCATTTTTATTCTTATTTCTACTCCTCTACATATCAGAGGGAGATATTGCACTCTTCACTTTGCTAAATTTATCTGACAGTAATAGTTGCTAGTTCAGTTTTGGAACATTTTAGTTAATAAAACATGGCACATTCTCTCAGGGTGTTTTCACACAAAAAACAATTCTATTGTTACATTTTTATTTCTGGTCTGGTTCTTGTTCCCGTTTACATTTAACAAACGAACCAAAAAGAGTAAACACGAAGTCTTACAGACTGACCGTTAACTCATTGAGTGGACAGTTTTGGCGATTGACACAAATAACTAACGAAGAAATAACTACTTATAAGTGTTGTTAGTATTTTTCGACTGCAAATGGACATGTTGCATGTTGAATATTGATGAATGGGTAGAAACAGGATGAAAGGGATGTACAGTTCTGATTCAGGGGCTTATTACTGTGGGAATGCTGTCACAAACTTTTTAATGGACTTTAATGAACTCACAGTACATGGAGCAGGATACAAGCAGAGCAGTGTGAAACATCTTTTGATCTGTTAATCAGGGAAAAAGGGCTCGAGAAATGCACTGGCATGAAAAATGATTTTACATAAACACACAGCTTGGCTACAGATTATAAAATTAGTTTTCTGTAAAGTTCAAGATCCAAAGCCTGATTCATTAGTGATGATGCGCTTGAAATTATGCTAAAATCACAAATAAATCCTGTCGTTGGTTGGCTTGCTGTCAAGCCACAGGCCAACCTCACAAGAGTCCGCTTGGAACCAGACCAGGAGCAGGACCCGGTCCAGTTGTTTGGTCCGCGCTAGGGTTCGATCGACAACTTTCAAACCAGCCCAAACGAACCGAACCTAAGTGGGAAAAATGTACCAGGATCCCCGACAGCAGCAAATCTGGACAATGAGTGCTTTTACTTTCAAAACTTTTAAAGGTGCACTACGTAGTTTTAGCAAATACATTTTAATTCATCGACAGTTTTTGTCTTTTTCGTGTTTCATGCTGTTCCACCTTACTTAGCCTCAAGCAGTGTTCTGGGGACCTTATTTTCTTCTGAGAACAGCTTATGTATTCAGTTATGGAAAAATAAAAAAGCGCTGAGTTCGTACATTTACCTCATTAACATTGTAAATATTAAAATTCTGTGTTTGAATTTCTTCTCCAGAACTACATAGTGCCCCTTAAGTGTAATTTGTTTGCCTTTACTTCTAACATCCTAGTAAAATTCTGTGTTTTTCCACCGTGATATTGTCACTTAAATAAAAGCTCTGAATACTTCCTCCGCTATGGCAACACGGTGAGGATGTTGCAAATTAAAAGTAAATTCCTGCTTTTAAGCATTTTCAATTTCAATCGCCGCCGTTATCAAAAAGCATATTTCTAAGCGTGTTTGAATTCAGTGTAACCACCGTTTCACCCCGTTTCTTAATACAGCAGCCCGAGGCTATTAAGCGTGTAACCCGCAGCAACATGTTAGCATCAGCTCAATGCTTTCTGCGACGTACTATAGGCACTTTGATATCTGACGGCCCCTTAATGCTATTCATGCCCTGCTGAGCACCATGGAAGTGGTAAGCCTAATGCCATTCTGTATGTCTAGCGCCAGCTGACTGTGATATTAGTTTAGTGTTAATGCTATTCAGTGTGAATAGGCTAGTGTCTGCCTGGCTGTCTAATATTAGTGTGGGAAGGGTGGGAGGGGGAGGTGGAGAAGGAGTCCTTTTACTCTGTTCTGAACAGCTTTAATTTGAATCTGCTGGAATGAAACCGCCAGAGCATGGGGGAGTCAGATTGCATTGTGATATCCATATATTACTGAATAGGACTGCAACAGAACTGTGTGTGTGTTTGTGTGTGTGTGTGTTTGTGTGCAGACCTTTTTAAAAGTATTATGTTCCTGCGTGTCTGTACAGTATATGCACATCGATTAACCTTCAGTGTTGCTCGCCTACTCTCTCCCCTCTGTCTCCCGCTCTCCCCTTTTGTTCTCCCTCGCTCTTTTATTTTGTTTTCACTCTGCCGTCTGATTACCTCTCCCTGTTTTCATCCCACTTTCCCTTTTATCCCGCCCCTTCCCTCCTTTCATCCATTCATCCGCACATTAAATCCATTCATTCTTTCATCTCTCCTCCCTTTCTCTCTCTCTCTCTCCCTCTCCAGTGCGTCAGACACGTAACAAGCCTGCTGCTCCGAAGCCAGCCGAGCCTCCAGCAGCCCGCACTCAAGCTGATGGCTGAGAGTGGAGACGAGCAACTGCTGCAGCTGACTCGGGATCAGATCAACAGCATGACCGCGGTAAGTGTCATCGTGTCATGGTCGGCATCAAGTGTCCGACTCCATGAACCACAATGTAGATGAAATATTCAGTATTGGGTTAATTATTTAGTTGTTAAAACATAAAAAAAAAAATAATGAAATGTGCATTTCAAAACTTCCCTCAAGGTGAGGTCTTCTGGTTTCTTGTCTTATCCAACCAGCAGCCAAAACCAAAATGTTTTCACTTCTAACGGCAGCAAAAATCGATTTTTTTAGGCTGGACTGTGCATTAAGTATTAAATCACACGATAATCATTTTTTAATGTTTGTTTTTACTCCTGAAAAAGTAAAAAATCATGCGTTTATTTTCCAATATGCGTTGTTTTTATAGACTTATATAAATGCAGTGGACATCATGCATCAAAAGGGATTCCGATATAACTGTTCAATCCTCTTATTCTCAGAAAACCAGACAGAAATATTATTCAACTAAATGAGATGTGAGAGATTCTCTAATCCAGATTTTGATAATAATTTTCTGTGACTAAAAATATATCTGCCTACTCACAGTGGATGTTGTGCACCAGAGGGTGTATTCTGCCTGTTTGACCTATATTGAGATAAAATGGGTCTGTGTTTAAAATAAGATCTGAAGCCTGTTTAATATCGCTGTTTAATTAAACTATGAATTAGTTTGGAATTTTAAATAAAACATACAAAATAGAGCAGAATCTAAATAGGCAGATTATACCCCTAGTTGCATAACGTCCACTTGAGTGGAGTGCACAGATGTATAATCAGTTAGAGAAAAAAAGCAAAGATGGAATGATAAATGGCCTTGCATTTCTATAGTGCTTTTCCAGTCTACTAACCGCTCAGAGCGCTTTCAAGTAATTTTCTGTTAATTGATGAAACCGGCGGTTACCAACTTGTTTCTTCTCTGCACCCTTGAGAATGAAACAAAGTCTGCTTGTGACGGGTTATCACAGGTTATGGCCCTGTTGTAGACATAAACTACCAAAGAGTAATTTTCCCTTTGTTTTATTTAAACGTTTTTTGTTTTTTTTCACAGTTGTGACCGATAGCATGAACGATGGCTGCATTCTGTTAAAGGTGCGATACGTAAGAATCGGCCACCTCAGATTCATACCGCAAGCAAAACAGGTGGCAGCATATCACCAAAGTAACCGCTATCTTCTGCCAACTTTAGCTGCAACTAGCAAATTTAGCTGTGCAGCTAGCGACGCAGACTAGGAGGCCCGCGGTGGTTTCACGAGAGAGGGCAGCCTGGGGCTAGCCTGTTAGCATGCTAACTTCAGTAGACATCTCTGCAACACAATACATAGATGTCTTTGACATAACATCAGAAGTGTTATATCTTCACATTCTGTTCATAACTTTGAATGATTGAACTAAAAGTCTGGCCCTCTAAGTGATTAATGCACCTTAGATGTGCAAGTCGTACTTTCTGCTGTGAAAGGAGTGTATTTTCTCATAGGAAATGTAAAAAAAAAATTTTTGTTTAATTGTTGTGCAGTCTTGTTGTGCACTGCAGGACTAAACAATCATTTTACTCATAGTATCAGCGACATCGGCGGTACACAACTTGATTTATCAAGGCTAATGCCAATTGTTAGTCAGTAGGTAAGATCTAAAGTCACCATCATTTCCTTTGCCTGTGTATTAAAAAAGCAACAATAATACAAAGTTCTAGAAAGACCTGAGAGACTGTACACACCGTGTACTTTATCTAAAATGTCTGAGACGTAATAGGAAAAAAATGAAATACAAAGAAAACAAAGGAGGGAAAAGAGACGACTGATGAAGATGTGATTGGAAATTCTTATCTTCGCTGTTTTAAGATAAGAATAAAGTTCACCAAACGGATCGCAAACATTCAAAGAAGCAAACGTTAGCCCCACTTGCTGACTCCTCTCTTGTTTTGGAAAGCCACCATCAGATAAGAGAGTTATAGTTTGAGAGTGTGTGGGCCGGCTCTCCACTGTTTCTCCATCAGATAAGCAATTGTCACAAAGTGGGTCTCTCAGACCCAGCAGACCCTCTCTTTGCCCCTGGATCAGATAAGAGAAAGCCTTTCTATTAAGTGACAGAGCTGCTATTAAACGAGACATTAAAGCCCCCGTATAGGTACACCTGGGCAACACGCCGCTTTTATCCCGCAGAGAAAAGACAGCAGGGACGAGGTTAAAGGAGGTAAGAGAGAAGATATGTGATTTAGGCAGGGGAGGATGGGTGTTCAGAGAGAGAGAGAGAGAGAGAGAGAAATAAGGTTGAGAAGGGAGATAAAAAAAAAAAAACACAGAGCAAATGTATGAAAATGCGAAGTTAGACAGACCAAGACAGGCGGAGAGGACGCAGCAGCCCCGGGAGGAGAGACAGGAAAGATAAATCAGGCAGGAGTTAGAGAGGAGGGGGGGCGGTGTGCGAATGGGGCAAGACAGGTGGTGTGTCACACCGCTTTGAGAAATAATCTCGCCACCTAAGAGAGCTGAATGAGCAGCGGCTTGTTCGTGGCAGCACAGAACCGTGTTCACCTGGAGATAACATCGGCAGAGACGCGGAGAAATCGTCTTACATCTAATACATCTGATAACGCGTTGGCTTGCTGCTGCTCACTGTGGAAGTCGTGCGATTGTGGGTGTGTGTGTTTGTCCGTGTGTGCGTCTCTTCTTCTTCTTCTTCTTCTTCTTCTTCTTCCTCTCCTGCGAGCGTCTGTTTGCCAAAGTGTGTTCCAGTTCAATACCGGTGCTCTCTTTTCCTCAAATTAAGATCTATGCAAGCTCTAAATAGCCTACTTGTTGCTCTAAGATGTCACTTATTACTGCTAAAACCACAGATGAGTGATTCTACAGCGATACACAGTGTCAACTAATGATTTTGATTCTTGTCTGGTCGAATATTCTGTGAAAGCCCAGTGAAACAAATATCAAAAAAATTGAGACCGCTAAAGGTTGGAAAAACTGTTTTATAATCATGGTGATCCGAGCAAAAATGAATAGTTCACTGCCCTTCTTCTGTGCGCATTTGTCACCATCATTCCCAAATTAAAGCTGACACAAGATCTCCTGCACTCCGAGGCCGTTCATCAGATCTACAAACAGCCGGGGCCCGTCAGCAGATCAGTAGATCGCATCAAGGGCCGATCAGAAGCAATTGATTTTAATTCAGCCCGGCCGATCAGAAATCCACTCGAGCGTACCGAGAGAGCTTAACTGTTAATTGACTGTTGTTTCATGGACATTGATGTTTTGTTTCACTCCTGACATGAGGAACTTGTCATTGAAAGCCACGTGAAAGGTTTCCCCAAAGTGTTGCTCTTCATTTATCAAAAGCCCGCCTTCTTAATTAGCAAACCTGGAGGTTGACTTCGGTCACAGCGCACCATATATTTATCAACTCTGCAACCAGCAGCGCTCCTGATTATACACATGAAAATCACATGCCACTCTGAGTAACTGGCAGACTCTTATCTTCAAGCGCCGCCCCGCCAGTGTGTGTTTTCCTGGCCCCTCTGTATCTGATGTCATGTGTTATCGCGCACATTGTTTTACCCAAGAGACACAAACACGTATATATTTTATTTAGCTTCATAACAGAGGTGCCCCTGAGATCGCCATAAATAAAAAAAAAAGATTAATCCTGAAGATTAGCTTTTAATTAAAACGGTGTTATAGTAAAACCGCTTGACACAAGAAGCAAATGAGAAAAAAAAAAGTAATCTATTTGGCCATAGCGTGAGATGTGTGTTCACTTTGTGCCTCACATTCACCGCGCCTGGCTTCGATGTGGAGGGACACACCACAGTGGGCGTAGCAGAAAAAAACAGAAGGAGGGAGGAGAGGAGTGGGAGTAGAGTGTATATGCCTTGAAAGGGAGACAAAGAAGTCGTGGAGAGAGCAGGTAATGAAGAAGAGGCTGCATTGTTCTCGATAATGCAGGAAAAATACAGAGCAGGCTTTTATTTCTTTTCACTCGGCTTCTCTCTCTCGCTCGCATCAATTTCTCCCATGTCTCGCCTTCCTTTTTCTGCTCCGCTCCTCTTAGTGAAGATGTAAGGGGCCGTGGAGGAGCAGAGGGGAGCAGTGGAGCAGGGAGACGGGGGTTAACATCAGCCTGATTAATGGAAGGGCTGATGAGAGCTGCTCTGCCGATATGAATGAGCTGCATATACACAGCTGCAGACCACCAAACTTCCAGCGGTCTTCGTGTCTTTTGGGCCTCCTTTTCGTCTTCGGCTCTTCCACTCAAATTTTCTCTTCCTTCATCAGATTTTAATTTCATTAATGAGCTTGAACCGCCTTCATCATCAACACTCAATTCTTTCCAAAAGAGATGCAGCAGAACTCAACGGATGTTTTTTTTAAAAACTTGTGGTTTAAAAACTGACAAAAAATTCTGCTTTCTTATTACTGGTACACTTGGGTTTCATTTCTTGCCAGCAATATAGCGACGCATCAATATTTCCATCTGAAATGGCTACTGGTGCTAGCAAATTTTATCAGCTTTGGCTAATGAAGCTAACTTTCCATGAATTGGTTGAGGCGCCATCATGGTTGACTTTTAAATGTTCACACTTGACTTATTTTACAAAGAATAGCTCTGTAAATTGTAGTGTATATTGTACCGTTGATGGCTACATACATGTTATCGTACTAAAAGCTACATGTCCCAGGCAAAAAAAATTAGCATCCTGACCAGTTGTGTGATAAGGAAAAACTGTTTATGTATTTCCAATTGTTAGTTATATTGTTATAAAGAAAATAATTAGGGTGAGCTCTAGGTTTAACAAATGCGGCCATGTTGGTTCAAGTCGGGCTGGTGTGACTTCTCCTGTTGAGAGCAGGACAGTACCGCTAACATTAGCCTGGCATCCAAACCAGCACCCAACAAACAGGAAATAATAAACAGTGAATGTGCTAGTTATGGATTAAGGTTTTTAAATATAACTCGTGACCCCTCGAACTAATTTTCTTGTAAGTCAGCGACATGCTAACTGTTGACCTTGGGAGTAACGCTAGCACTACCTTAAGAAGTGAGCTAGCTCTGTTTGAAAAGATAAACAAACTGTACCTTCAATTCTACCACCCCCCCCAAAAAATAAGTTTTCTCTGTTTAAGTCATGATCTGTCTTAATACACCACATGAATAGTCAAAATACCTGCCTGCGTATGTGTTGCATCAAAACTTTTCACACCGGAAGCAGTGCTAATCGACACGTCATGTTCTGCAAGGTAAAATTGCAGTTTGTCAAAGTCGTCTGTTGGATTTGAAGAGAGGACAGATGGATGTAACTGCTTAATTTCTACTAAAGCCCACATATGCAGCTGTGTGTCTGTGCAGGCGGCAACCGCCGTTACTCAACACAAGTCATCTTTGTCACATTGTCTTTATAATTCTTTGTCTTTTGCCACATAATACGGGGTGATGATGAACACATCAACAAGGCCACCGTTGTTGATGTGTTTTCAGTGTGGCGTCAGATTTGCACGACATTATTGGTCGTAGCCTTCATTAACAGGGCAAAGGTTCAGGAAAATCCACCCACGTTGCAAAAAATAAAATTAGGTGGCTTTTTCGCTGCGTAATATTTATTTTCTGTGTGAAAGTAATCATGATAAAAAATGTATTTGCAAGTTAATCCCATGAAGAAAAAAAAATGTTCCCGGTGTGTAAAGGCCTTCATTAAAGCGTATGGAGGAGATGAAGTGAAACAGATCTGCCATTCCTTTCCTATCTGCCCAGTGAAGTGACGATAAGAGACAGGTGTGTGTGTGTGTGTGTGTGTGTGTGTGTGTGTGTAAGTGCAAGAGTGTGTGATTGAGTGATTACGTGTCTAATTGCTTGTTGAAGTGGGCTTGTTTACAGCTTTTGTGCCATATTGGACCTGTTAATCTTGCTGTGTTTGCTTGCCACTCGGTGCGTTGATCCCCGCTTTTGCTCGCTGCGTGCATGTGTGTTTGTGTTTGCTGATGTGCGTCACAGCCCACTTATTTATTTTTTATTTTTTTGGGCTTCACAGCCGCCTCTTCTGTCACTATCAATCACGTCCCGCTGTAAGCAAGGACTGTTTGGTGTTGTGTCTGAGTGTTTGTGTGTGCGCACGCTCGGTTTTTGGTGCACCACTCAAGCCCGGGGACAGCTCGGATGGAGAGATGGGAAGCGGAGCCCGAGGGAAGGGGAGGAAAAAGGATGAGCGAGGGAGGGAAGGAGATAGTTGTGTGTTGTCTGGCATTCCAAAGGAGCTTTATGATTTAAATGATAAAAGAAGGCTCGGCCATGCATTATGTATTAGGCATTGTACGTGTACGGTAATTCCAATTAAGCTTTCAACCGGGTTTCGCTCACAGAGAGGGCAAAGGAAGCCGTATACAGGAAATGAGAGACTAGAAGAATAGAAAAACAAGGGGTGTGAAAAATTGACCGCACCAATCAGACAACATTTAGCGTCCGCTGAAAACAAACAGGAAAGACAAGCTTGACTGTCTTTCACGGGGTGAAAGACGGCAAGAAAACGAGAAGGAGGGGGGGGCAGATTTGGACATCTTATGGCTGCAGTTTGATGTGTCAGTTCTCTTGTCACGCTGAGTGTGTGTTCACTCACTCACTCACAGGGCAACGGCAGCTGCGAGCTCGAGCGCACACACACACACACACACACACACACACACACACACGAGGCACAAGACACCTCTCGTTTTCCCTTCACAGAAGAGACAGGCTGAGTGTTGTTTGAACCTTTAGAGGAGACTCGTGGAGGCTTTTAACCTCGCACATACAACGGCGCGCAAAAATACATACACCTCAGGACAGGTTTTCATGTTCTCAGAAGCTGTTGACCTTTGAGGAAAGAAAGGAAGGCCTGATGGACGTATTCCCTCCTCAGTCAGATTCCTTAAAAATAGACCGGAGGGGAAACTCGGAGAGGCAGAAGGATGAGGAGTGGAGCACCGCAGGAGGAGAGAGGTGGTGTGGATGGATTTACATGCGTGCGAGAGGTACAGCAGACTTGAATGTTAGCTGACGACTTGGAGGTCGGTGTACCTGACAATCAAACCCGTGGTGGTTTGTGATGTCAAGTCGTGACATACACACACCTGAAACGATCATTTTTTCAGTTTCAGTTGGTATGAGACCAGTTCTGATTACATGAGGCCGAGCTTTTCGTGTATGTAAAGCTAAAATTTGAACAAGCTGCTTTGATACATTTGTCAGTATGGAAAAGACAATCCCTGGCTTTCTTCATGAGAGTAAGATGAGAAGACTAACGCCACTCATGCCTGCGTGCTAAAACATTCCGCAATAGCTAATAGCCGATATCAGAGCAGCTGATCGTGTTGCCAAGCAACGGTAAACATTCCAGCCCTTGAGGCTAATGTTAGCTAGCATGTAACAGCTGTTGACAGATATTAAGACTGACAGTTAAAGTCTCACCTCCAGTTCTTCCTGACACATGTCGATCCACGTCTCTCGAAACATTTTGCTTTTGTTTTTCCTCACTGCGAAGTATTAACGTCGTGGTTGCGGCCACAGTTTACATCCGCTTCCCCACTAGATCAAGAGAGAGGGATCACCCGTTGATGGTGCGTCGCTCAACTGGCCAATCATCACTCCTCAAGCCTAAACCCAACCAACCCAACAAAACAAAAGCAACGAGCCAATCAGGGGGCAGAGCAGGGCACGTAAATCCTTCGGCATCCTCTGAAGAAAAAAATACTAAAACGGCTTAATATCTGTATACCAAGATAAGCTAATCGTCTCCTGGCAGTGGCTGCATTTTTTAATTGAACTGTGCGAGAGCGGTATTGATCGTCTTGTTTAGGACACTGCAAGAAAGCAAATTAGCCTGTTTCCCAAAATGTCGAATTGTTCCACGAAATCCTTAATTTAGACAACAGAAATGTTCAGAAAGTTAGGTTAGTAGTCCTAGAGTAAGCTACACAGGATTAGGATAACAGGAAATGTACTTCAGAAATTGCTGTAATTGCAACTTTTGTAACGACTATCAAGGAAGGACAAGAAGATTTTAGATTTAAGCCAAGAAGTGATCCACCACATATACTGCCTACTTAACAGCAGCTTCGAAATCTGGACGAACAGCAGCGCCTGAAATGTAACGGAGCCTTTCCTGCTATAAAAAAGGACATAAAGTTATCTGCCCTCCTCTGATATCAAGATTCCCATCCATCCCTCCATCTCTCTACCGCTCCTTCACATCTATTTTCAGCTCGACTGTCAATCCGACCGACTCTAAGACTCAAATCTGCTGTCTCTCTTGACACCGTCAAACAGTAATAGCCTGGGAGGTGTATATGTGTGTGTGTGTATGTGTGTTTCAGGGCCAGGCCTGTGCTCGAGGGATGTTTTGCGCTTCTATAATGGACCAGGAAGGGCAGCAAAGACAGAAATGTGCGCATATTACAAGTGCTTCTCAATATGTATGTATTCCTGTCCCCTTCAAATTGAAGCACGAGTTTGAATCCTTGTCCTTTAAATCTGCACACATCCCGTGTAGCTCCAACTCACTGGATGTGATAATATATGCATGTGTTGTTACTTTTAAACTGCCGCCCTGCAGGTGTGATATCTGAAGCATCCACAGCGCCGACACCTGCATTTCCCTCCCCCCCCCAATCCTGACGGTTGATACAGTTCTGCATTTCAATCAGAGCGACATAAGTATGCGCCGCTTATAACAAAAATGCCACCTGGTAGAGCTCTCAGACCCCCGGCCTCTGTGCTGTACGCGTCTGGCAGAGTCATTTGTATTTTGTGGGTGTTAGGCCTCATTACAGCCAAACACCGCAGAAGGTGATTTCAGTGATTAGCACGCCTTCAGGTCACATCAAGTCAAATTTATTTGTATGGCTTTTAATCACACTAATAGCTTGAAATGGCACCACAAGGCCACATTTAACAAACCTAAAATAGGATGAAGAATAACTCCAGTATATTACTCTTTTGGTCTAATTTGTAGACGTGCTAGCGGCGTGGCTCCAGGGACAGCAATGTCTGTCCACCACTTTGGTTCAGACTGAAATATCTCATCAACTATTAGATGGATTGCTCTAAATTCTGATACAGACATTCATTTCTCCCTCCGGTCGAATTTTGTTTTAACTTAAGTGATCGTCTGACTTTTCATCTAACGACGCCAGTATGTCTAATACTTTTGGTTTATGACCAAATACTTCCAAACTAATGACATGTCCGTCAGCCTCAGCTGTACTTTGTCATCCGTTCCAATTAGCAAAATGTTAGCATGCTGGCAACTAAGCTCAACGTGTTTAATCTGGTTGACTGCTAAACATTAGCATGCCAGCATTGTAACTGTGAGCATTATAGCGTGATGATGTTAGCATTTAGCTCAAAGTCATTTTCTATTTGTACTAATATGATTGCATTTACCTCCACCAAGGACTTTGTTTTCAGCTACGTCCGTTTGTTGGTTTGTGAACAGGATTACACAAAAACTACTAAACCGATTTTTTTCAAAACTTGGAAGGAGGGTGGATTTCAGCTCAGAATAGACCCCCTTAACTTTTGGTGTGGATTAGGATCAATCCAGGAATTCTTTCTCCTTTTCGTTAACGTTTCGAGATGAGGTGTTTTTCAACATTTTTGCTAATTTCTCAGGGAATAACGCATGGACTTAGATAAAAAAACAAATCAAATTTGACTGATTGTATTTTCTGTAGTTGCGTCCTGTGCAGTTAAAGGTTTTGACCAACATGACAGGGGCTCTCACTGAACAATGTGGTTTGGATAATCTGGCTCAACACTTAGCTGTTGTATTTCTCACCTCTGACTGAATGTCTGTACTTTACTTTGGAGAGATGGCCAAAACTTTTCAAATAAGACTGATGGTTTAGTAAACAAATGATCCCGTTTCAAACACAAGTTCAACCCTTTCATCATATTCTGTCCGTACTTCTGAGAACTGCATTACTCCCTCTTCTATCTGTAATGTTTGACATCATCTTTGTAAGATATCGAGCTTCAAAATAGGTCAGCGTTTGCTGCAGCTCCAGAAATCCCATGTAGAGCGTTTTTGCTCTTTCGAGGCTCCAAAATCAAAAGTTTTAGGCCAAACTGTTAAGTTGTTGTGAAGTGCCTCGGTTGGTTCTAGTGTGCATTTGGCTCTGAGAAAACGGTTGGTGCGCTTAGAAATCTATGCATGTGATGCTTTCAGTGCATGTCTGACTTTCTCCTCTCCAGCTCGCTCCCTCCAACACTCCGCCTTCCTTTCCCCTTAATTCTCATTATAACTGGGTGACCGCATCATCCACCTCCGTCTCCAGATTAAAAAAATTTATCCGGCCGTCTTTCCCCTCTCTATCTGGCCTTCCTCCCTCCCCGGCTTGTCACAAATCATCTGATCCTGTCCGTCAATGGAGGGGATGAATTAAACTATTAGTCATGCATGACATACTGCTCTCTATAACCGGCAGATGTCAATGCTCTGACTCCCTTTGGAACCAGAGCAACCATGAACTTTTATTGTGTTGAAAAGGGTAAATGCAGCCAATGAATCTTGAGTCTTGGGACACAGCGGCGATCTTCTTTTTCTTATTTCACAGTGTGACAGTGTCGTTGTAGAACAGTTTCACATCTCTCATGTGAGACGTTCAGGTTCACTAGCATCCGTCGTCGCACACGCCAACGGATCCTTTTTTTGTCTTTGAGGAAGAATTGTCCTTCAAGGAAAGATGGAGACAGAGAGAGGCGGACACACATGAGAGACTTTCAGAGGTGAGCGAAAGAAACGCATCCCGTCCGCTCCCTTCCTCGACTACAGAATAGAAGACATGAGCCCCACATTTATAATTGATCTGCCTCAGCTCCAGAAATACCCTGACAGGGCCTCGCTGTTGTCCGTGTGTGTGCGCGTGCACATATTCGTTTATAGCTGTACAAGTGCGAGCTCACTAATAGAGGCAGCAAACAGGTGAGAGGATGCAGAGGAGATGGGGCTGAGTCACAGCGAGAAGCAGAGAGACGGCCTTTCAACCCCAGCACTCAAATCGTTTCTCCATGGCCTGTAAACCACTCACAGCAGCCCGCCCCGACGGCTATTAGCTGTTCGAATTTGCATGCAGTTCATTGATGTAAAGAGGCAGAAGATGGGATTAAAATATTACGTAAAAGGCTGTGTTCGGAATTATTTTGGTAGCTGAGAATGCTGCGGAAGAAGTGCAGAAGAAGAGGAGAAGGGTGTGTGTGTTTGTGTGTCTGTGTGTGTGTGAGAAGGCGGCATGGGAACGGTGGTCAGCCACAGGATTTGACCACTCTGACCTCATCAGGTTTCCTCAGGCGTGTAATATTGTAATCCCACACAGCTTTCGGAATACTGCCGCTGCAGCAGGAAGCTACGGTGGCTCTTGTTTCTATAAAGATGAGAAAGGCTGGTTAATCTCCAAATCTGACGGACACTGAGTGTTTCATCAGCCAGCGGGCGTTGGGAGGAGAACAGCTCTGCTGAATGGCGGCTGGTTACCTGGCAGAGAGGCTGGTCGCAGGTTTGCCAAAGTTA
>OMLP01018993.1:0-13180 GCA_900302685.1 Spondyliosoma cantharus
GCTTACTTTTCTCTTGCTCCTCATCCTATCCCGTGTACAGTTCACATTACTTTACTTACCATATTAGGAAATTAACTAGGGCTGCAACTAATGATTATTTCATTGTCAATTAATCGATTAGTTTGCTCTCAGAAAATGGTGAGAAATGTTCAGTATTCCCTAAAACCTAAGGCAACATCCTCGAATGATTTGTTGAAAATAGTAGCCGATTAATTTAATAGATGACTAATCAGTTAATCTTTGCAGCTCTAAAACCAACATGCGCTGCAAGGTAAAAAGACCCATGAGTGCCCATGCCCAGTAAAACTGAGACAGAAATGCAAAAGTGCTTCAGCAAAAGTGCCCACCAAATGCTTAAAACCGCTGCCAAATTGGTCAGAGTGGATAAAAACATCCTCTGTGACAGTTGATATCCTATCCTGGTCCTGACCCACCTCTGTCACAGCCTGTCCTCTTTTATGCATTTCCCCCTCCCCTTTGGATCAGTCAACCCTTTCTGTACCCCTCCGGTCCATTTTCTCTGGCTTCCTCCCCCACATGTGTCTAATGGAGAGATCGTTTTAATGGACTGCCCAAAGCAGCAGAGGGGCAGACGCTCCTGCCACTCTACCTTTACCCCTCCACTCCACTCCTATCCTCTCCATCCTTCTGTCTGCAACAGAAGTGGAAACATGCACTCTGCGTTTTTTTTACTTTCCTTTGTCTTGTCGCCCAGGCAACCCCCTCCGGTTTGGAGAGAAACTCTTTCACTTGGATTGACCAAGTAGCAGGGGTTCCCTTCTACTCCGTCACTCCAAATAAACAACAAAGCAGTCACTTTGGTCAGCAAGCGAAGATCCTGGGGGTAGAGGGCAGTGACTTCAAATTAGCTTTAAATCCCAGGAATGGGCTCTAATCTGGTTTGAAAAAAGATGTATTACTAGGATGGACTGGGAGAGAGAATGCCAAAGGTCACTAAAGTACATTCAGAATAGCACTATAGAAGAGGGAGGACAGAGGGAGTGCAAAAAATGAACTGGAAGAAGAGAGTCAGTTATAAAAGAAGTTGTGGGATGGATTAGGGAGTTACAAGAGTTGATTGAGGGTGGAAGTGCAGTACACAAGGTTTAGGAAGGTCAGGTGCAGAGGGAGGATGAGGAAGGAAAGGGAGAGATGATTAGACCAAAGGGCAGGAGAAATGGCAACAAGAGGATATGACCAAGTTTCGAGAACAGGACGTCATGAGTATTATTGCAAGCAAAGCACAGAGAGGATGCATGCTTCACAGACAGCAGTTGGGAGGAGGCGTGGATACGTTGACTGGAAAGATGAAGATGAGAATGATTGGCTGGGAGCAGATTTGAGGCACAGTAGAGTGGCGGAGAGTAGGCTGAGGCCGTGACCGGAGGCAGTTTGTGAGTGTAGGAACAGGTATGTGTGAGAGGCCATGAATGAATGTTGAGTGATTTAAAGAGAAGGGAGAGAAAGAGGGAGTGGTTGTTTACTTCTGCTGTTTGCATGTTAGCCTCCTGTTCCCGTTGGTATAACTGGGAATGTCCAGCGGATGTGGCTTGGTTGTGTCATGGGTGCAAATCTGTGGTTACAAAGTCCATTGGATGTAGTTTAGATGGTCCTCTGGCAGCTGGATTGTTGTTTTCAGCTTTCTCCCTCACTGACTGGAGCTTCATATTACCCTTCATATTATTATGTCAGACCTATGCCTTAGGTATCTGCCGTTAACCCCTCACATGAAATTTAAATCCAGCTTAAAGATGAGCCATGGATACCAACAATTCTACTGTTTCTTGGGTCCTTACTTGTTATTGAACTAGGGCTGAAAGTTGCTCTAGGGCCCAGTGCAAAATCCAAATTGCAGAAGCTGAAATATTTTAATTAAGGTAAACAGTGTGACAAAACAGCATTAAAATTAAGTACAAGTCTTGTTCTCCAGATAAGTGTGTTTGGTACAGACCCCAACAAATTTCACATCATCATGATTTTGATATTTTTTTCAGGGAAAACCTAAATTGTCACAAAGAAATCATTCCAATTAACTAAATCATATCGCAAAATAATCGCAATATTTTCTTTTAAAATATCCTGCTGCCCTGATTTTAACCCCCAGTGGGCCTTGTAGCAATTCTGTGTCTCAACGGTTTCTCAGCATCTTCAGCTTTGGCTGGCCATTTCAACAAACCCCCGTCTGCGTCCTTCCCTTTTCCCACTTCTTGTTGTCCTGTTTCTGCCTCTGTTGTAACAGTTATGCAAAGTCAATCGGCTCTGCACACATGGACTAAGCACCCCACTGCCAGCCTGTATAGATGTTGAGTGATGTAGTAAATAAGTTTGTTTTGGTCGTTTTATAGACTCACAGTTGTAAGAAAACAGCCTTTGTTTGTGGTGTTTTGGAAAAACAAGGATTGTTTGGGACACAACACAGACCGGCAGCGAGGCAAACAGGCGGCAAGAATGCTTTGAGAAGTTTTACTAAGATACTTCTATGAATGACAAGTCCGGTTTTGATAGTGTTTTCTGTTGTACAAACATGCCACATTTTAACGACCGTCTTGATTATAGTATTTGATACTTAATGATTATATTTTGTTCATATTGTATTTTGGGTGGAGTAATGTTCTTTGGTTTTGTTGATTGTAAAATTGTGTTAGTTCTTGGAGTTGTGGTTGCACTAAGAGACTGATACTGCTCAACCTATGAATTTATCATATGCTTTTTGTTTTTGAGCGTGCGCGTGTATAGTATACTATGGTATTTATTGTCTGCTATACAGGTATGTGATAGATTCATCCAAAGTGTCAGTGTGTGTATCACTTTAGCAAAACATCTGTCTTTTCTTGTTTTTAAATGTATTTATGTGGACAAACCTTTTCAAACATTCATATGGTGGTTGAGCCTATGCAAAAGCCATTAGAACTGTGTGTGAATACTATCATCACTATGACATTTCCTACTTCTAAATTAAGTGACACCTGCCTGTTAGCATCATACAGGCGTAAAGTGCAGTGTCTATGTTTTCTTATTGAGCTTAAAAAGAAGAAAAATTCAAGAGTGAAGGATCTTCAATTCAGAATGAATGATATAGTGATTCAAAAATTGGCTATTTTCTATGTGCTGACATTTATCTTGGGTCTATATATTGTGCATTCATTGCCCCAAAGGCACTGAACAAATACATGTTTCACTAGATTTTTCCATTTAGCTCCTCTGAATGTAGTTTCAATGAGTTGATGGCTCAGTTTGTGGTGATAGTGTCGGGATTTATGATCGAGAGGGAGAATTAAGACTGTCATCTGTCTCTTCCTTTCTCTCCCTTTACACTCCCTCTCTCAGCTGGTTTCTGTCTTTCATTGGGGGATAATGAAGAGAGGGAGATGTAAGGACAGAAGGAGGAGTGAGAAATAGTAAGGAGTGTGAAGGAGTGGTTGGCTCTGTGCGTGTTCATGCACCTCTGCTGACTGTGTGTGTATGTGCACATGCCATGTTTAGTGGCTGCCTGGGTGGGCTGGGAGCAGGAACAGGGCTGTCAGAAGCATG
Organism: Spondyliosoma cantharus; assembly: GCA_900302685.1. Classification (NCBI taxonomy): domain Eukaryota; kingdom Metazoa; phylum Chordata; class Actinopteri; order Spariformes; family Sparidae; genus Spondyliosoma; species Spondyliosoma cantharus. The sequence continues at coordinate 3,532 of OMLP01018993.1, forward strand.
CAAACATACACAATGACGTCACTGTCGAAGCTTTACTGCACTCAGAAGTGAAAGCAAGAAAGCAAAGGTAGATGTCATAAAAACTCACGTTTAAAGGGTAATTTCACGAAAATATCAAGCCATAGGAATACTCTAATCCACTAATAGACTTAACAGTCTGGAGCTGTTATTGGCAGTGAGGCTGTATGGGAATCACAATTCAGTCAGGCAGATATTTGCCTTGAGCTGCTAGTGTGTATTGAATACTATAAGCAAAATGAAAAAGCTTTTTGAAGGATTGTGTTTTTTTAGCATATCTGTGTGTGCCTGCAGAGTACGTGTTAGATTTAGCAACTGTTTCTTGCTCCACGGCTTCTCAGTTTTGTGACCAAAAATATAACTAGATCACAAGATGTAATTAATTTTAGGAGTCGCCAAAGACAGCCCTCATACTGTCACCAGGGTCTCTGTTGTCTAGTTATTTTCCCTTTTTTTTACCTGAAAAATCTTTTGAGGTTGAACATAGATGTATATGAATCTTTCCTGTCATAACATCTGGTTAAAATGGTTCCCTCTAAGCACAATTTGGGTTGTATAAAAGTGGAATTAGATATTCTGGAAAAATATAGATGATTTTTAAATCTCATTCCTAGGTCATCAGATACCGACACCTTGGTCTGTGCAGTCAAGCGTCAACGGTTTTCAGTTTCTCTCATTTGTACAGGACATTGAAATCTTCCATGATGGACTTCATGAGTCATCGGAACCACATTTTATAACACTGCATAAATAGAGTCTATATTTTATATACATTACTTTATATATCAAAGATACCTCTATTCTAAGAACTTTCAAGTAGTTTTCATCCAGATAATGTACCTGCTGAAAACAAGAAGACTCTCTGAAAAGTCTATTCTTGGTGAATATGCACTGAAAATGGCAGTTTTTGATGTCAAACTTTTATAAGCTGCATTCTTGGTCATGACTGGTTTCCATGCTATTTGTGATGTCTGATAATTATCCTGATACAGACGACTCATGTCTAAGGTAAGACAGAAACATTCTCATTTCAGGGTAAAACTCTCTACAAATTCCTTCTGTACAGTGAAGCTAAATCATCAATCAAGTAAAGTAACAAAAGCAAAACACATTGTTTTGTGGACCGAGACTAATATTTTGGAGTACTGAGTCTGACTTTGAAAAAAACATGATAATGTTGCCTTTTCTCCAGTTGGAGCATTGTCTAAGAAAATGTCTAAAACATATTTGCACTGAACGACAGTTTTACACATACCGAAATCAAAACAGTCAAAAATGCAAAAAATGTTCTGGTTAAATTAGAAACCATACTCGCATCGAAATTTCAGCTGCACATCGTGTGTACTTGCAATGCTGTGTGTATCAAGCCAGCTCTGATTTGTCAAGGAACGACATGCGATAGCATTTCATTTATTCTCTGGTCTTTTTTACATACTTTCTAAGTTTGAAAACAGGTTTTGTTTGGGCTTCTTTATGTTCCCGGTACATTCTCATCTTGCCCAAAGCAATTTGCCTGCCAACAGACAAAATAACTTTGTGATCAAGTATATTGAGTGCGAACACCTGCGCAGGATGCAGAAGCAGTTTTCAGACTTGAGAACAAGTGCGGGATGGAGGAGCAACCTCAAGGGCTGTGGCAGTAACGGAACAGAAAGGAAGATAATGAGAAAGATAATGAGGAAGGAAAGAACAATAAATAGATGGAGCAGGACCATGAAGTGGGAGAGGGGGTTAGAATCATTCCCATTTCTATACATGTGTACACACATGCATGTCATCAGGCTTGTGTGAAGCTGTGTTAGGCAGGTAATGGCTGGGCAGGCGTTACATGCCCGCCTATTTTAAGCCTGTATGCCAGCTTGTTACTCGACTCTGCTTTGCACGAGGGTGTGAAGTGTGCTGTGACATGTGTTTAGGAGGCGGGGTGATGTGAGAGGTGCTTATTGTATATGTGCATGTAATTGTCTTATACATATGTTTGGCTGATATTGTCTTTGCTTTGTATATATGTTATGTAAATCAGAACAAGTTCTGCAACCGTCAACAGGATTTCTGTCCATTTTCCCTGTTTATTGCTGTCAGGTTTTTTTTTTTTTAAAGTCGGCCTGTCACTTATCTGTCGCCTTATCTATCAAACACCCTTTCTACTCACCCACTTTCTCCCGTTTTCCATTTTGACTCGAGAAAGTAAGAGATAGTTTAATAGAGAAAGACTACAAGAGAGAGGGTGATGGAGATCACGGACAGAGATGATGCGATAGGGAAAGCAAGGAAAATGTGGATGCTGTGAGATAAAGCAGCAGGAATATATGGGAGAGAGACAGGCCGGCAGATAGGGAAATAGATCGGTGGCGGGGAGGGATGGTGATGAAGTGATGGAGAGTGTGAGGAGGAGGAGGAGGAGGAGGAGGAGGTGGTGGATGTGTGAGGAGGGTGTCTGAGCTGAGTGCAGAGGGTGGGGGGGATGAGAAGGGGAGGGAGAGGTGGAGGAAATGGATAGAAATAGCTGATGCACTCTGAGGCTTACAGAAAATCAATAGCAGTCAAGAGGGGAAGCCACAACCCCCACCTCGCTAGCTCTCTCTCTCTCTCTCCCCCTCTCTGACTGCTCTCTCACCCTCTACTGCTCTCTCCCCCTCCAGTCGTCTTTTCCTCCACTCTTTATCTCCTCCCATCTCCCTTTCCTCCTCAGTGCTCTCTCCCTTTCATGTGCATTTCCAACCTTGCCCTCCTCTTCTGTACCACCACTTTGCCTTCGTCCTGTCCCCCCACATTCTCTCCCCCGGTTGTTTCTCTCCTTCACGCTCCCTCTTCATCCTCACCTCCCATCACTGCTGTGCTGCCCTCGTCTTTCACTCTCTTTCCAATATATCCCCTTCTCTTCCGAAGGCTTTGGTATGATTTAGATGCAACAATGGGAAATGTGCACTTGTACATCTACAATTTTCTGTAACTTTCCAAAACAAACACCTGAAGTAGATGGTAATTTTCTGCAAGCATTGGTAAGGTGTGGTTGGGTGCGAAATTGGAAGAGTTTCATGTGGCCTGCAAAATCTCACTTCTACCGATTGTTGCTTGAAGGTTTTGACAAGCTCGTGGACTTTATACATTTGTATCATGCTTCACTGTTTTACATTTAAACTCGCACAACAGGAAAATCAGTTTTTCTCCGTTTGCTTGAACTTATTAATTTGGTTTACTATGCTGTAAATCTTGTTATTTTTGAGCAGCTTGTAAAGTAATACCCCTTTTTCAGTATTTTTGGTCAATATATTTAATGTTCTGATTAATAACTCAAAAAAGGGAAATTCATATTATAATTGTGTGTGTGTGTGTGTGTGTGTGTACTTTGCAAAATCCCACTCATTTCACTAGAAGTGTAGTACATGCGTAGTACACGAAAATGGTAAAATCTTCCCATAGCTCCCCATAATGAAACTTGTCCATAATAGACATGCTAATTTGGCTGAGAAGGGTTAATAAGGTAATTAGGGCTTAGTAGATGTATCACAAACAAGCACATACATGATACAATCTTTCAGTATTCATTAAATGGCACATGTTGCACATTTGTAGATCTTATTTGAATAAAAAAAAAAGTCACACAGGCATTTAAATTCACACTGCAATCCTACTACTCAACTTCCCTGAGGCCATAAGTGAAGTAACTAAACTATGTGTACTGAGCTGTGTGCAGTCTGTTAGGCCAACAGGGTACATGATGTCACCGAAACATTTTAAACCTGTTCTGTAGCTTCTGCATTGTGCTCTATAGAGTGACTGCAACTGAATGACTCGTCTCTGACTCAGTTTACCAGACTCTGACAATGTGCAAGTGAGACCATATTCAGGGAGGGAGCTGGATTTTTGCCTATTGTGATCACTGAATGAGTGTCGTACAGAAGAGCGCTATGCAGCCTGCAAGTCCCGTGAATGCTTCAGCAGTACTGCGTCCCAAAATCATCTTGGTGAAAATAACCTTTTAGCTAGGTTTCACTACACTAATGTAAGCTTTACTTACCTCAACCTTTTTCAGTCATTTATTTTGCCTGCTCTGGGGATTGGAGTATGAGAGGAGATGCTGAGGAATTCAGTAGTGAAAACCTCACTCTGTCTCCCTCTTCTTTCTCTTTCTCTCCCCCCTTCTCTTCTTTGTTGTCAATCACAGCTTTTCTTCAAAGAGGGAGGCTGTGAGCAGGAAAAATCCCACAAACAAACAGCCGAGAGGTGAAAAATGCGCTTTTAAAAGGCTTTTTTGCATCTTTTCCTTCTACATTAGCTTTCTTTGCCTCTATCATGAAGGTAGCCTTGTCTGGAGTACCCTTGGGAGTGCTTTACCCTTGGTGTGTATACCACTGCCACCATCTGCGGTGACGACGTCCCCAGCTCAGGACATGTCCATGAAAAAAGGCAAAACAAAAGCCAGAATATAAAGAAAAGACAATAAAAAGATGAAAGGATTGTGGAAAAACAAAAGAGTAAAAGTCTTAGCCGTGATGCAAGCGGCGGTATCATCAGAAAGCTTCTCTAATCCAGGATTACTGTGTTTATTTTGCGTGTGTGTGTGTGTGTGTGTGGGTGTTTGTGCACCTACATCCACTGCCTCTGATCTGAGACAAGAGCCTACCATATGGGTTTCAGTCACTTTTGTGCTGGGCACATGGTCAGCAACCCGTCTCACAAACATGTTGTCATTGTTTTTTTGCTGTTGTCCATTAAGCCCGAGAACAATAACAACAACAGGATTAAATATACTGTTTGGAGATAAACAGGGGTCTCCCTACAATGCCCGGGTGTAATGGTGCTATCAGTTTCAACAGACGGTATTACGAACATTTTTTGTATATTGTATCGTAAAATAATACACAACAATGTAGTATGCAGCCTGTCAGGGTCTGTTTGTTTGTGTGGGAAACAGTCTGTGGTCAATGGTGTAAATGGACTCACATTGAAAGAAAAAACTGGGCCTCTTTCCCTCTATCCAGTATAAATATTGTTTTGTGAATATTACTAAAAAAGCATTAAAAGTGACTCTTATCAATACCTCAATTAAGGGTGCAATGGGTAGCCGTTTAGTCGGCTAACAAAATTAGTTGCCAACTACTGATTTATCATGTCAGTCGTTTTCAAGCAATAATGTCTGTTGAGCTGTTGGTGTCAATATTTTCTCTGGGAAACTGATGAACATTTGTGCCAATGTTTTGACATTTTAAAGACTAAAATATTTATCGTTAAAATAGCAGCGGATTAGTTTATAATGAAATTACGCGCCAGATGCTGCCTTATCCTCAGTATATTTAGGCATTTCTGAAAAAGGCTGTTGCTCTGTTTGATTTGGAGACATACTGTAACTAGACATTGTATTTTAATATGTGATACAGTAATAAAATGTAGAGCATGTGCGATCCCTAGGAAACATTTAATATGAATGTGAGTTGTGTGTAATAAGCACCTGGCTTTACAGATTGAGGCATATGTTGTCTCACTGTGTGACCTTGTATTCTGCTCTTCTCTGTGTAGGAGCCTCTGGCGGGTCCTACCACTGCCACCCAGACCTTGCATACGGAGAGGAGAGTGATAAGGTAAGCCATGCACCTTTTAGCATACTGTGGTTGTTCACATTACGGTAACTCATGAAGTCTGGGGATTTTTTTTAAGTTGCACACTCACGCTGATTGAGATCATGCTGCACTATGACTCAGTATTAGATGACATCTTCTTTGAGCTGACGCTGTCTGAAGGATTGAGGCATAGAGTGTCTCCGCCAGTGAACGCCTAGATGTCTAAGAGAATAGAAGGTGGGAGTGTTTTCACCAGGAAATATGACTAGATTTTTGGTTGTGGTGCTGCCATGATCATGGCCACTCTAGTAATCCATGAGTTTGACTAGATGTAATGTAGACTTCCACAGTCAAATAATAATAATTTTAAGATAAAAAAAATGATTGTAAAACAATTAACTGGACATCATGTCTGAAGTAACTGTATTATAAACTTCAGAATTACAGCTTTTCCAGTGCTGGAACTTGAGGTATTTAGTTTTAGCTCAGAGAAACACTTATATTGTTTATATTGTTGTTGTTTGTATACTTATATTTATATTATTATAATTGTTATTGATATTGCTCACTTCCCCACACACAACTCTCACGCTGTTAATCATGTTTGTTTTGCATACAGTTAAACAGTAGTACCTCTTTGAGAAACTCTATAAACAGCACAGTTTGCAATTTTGCAACTATGCTTTACATTTCACAAATGCTGAAGTACATTAACACGGTATACGTTCTGCACATTATACAAGTTTAGAGTGCCTTCAGCAGCATACGCATGTGGCAAGTAAGCCCCCTAAGGATGGAGAAATGCAAAGTGTGCTTGTTTGTCATTTAAGCACAGTCCTTATGGGCAGTTGTGCTTACACTGCTCCAGGTGTTTTTGTTTTGTTTTTTTCATTTGAATGAAATGACTGTGGAGGAACTGAATGTGTTTGGAAGTCATCAGCTGGTGGTCACTTGTTGAAACTTTTAATTAATCAGCTGATGACTGAATCCAACATTATGTTCTGATATCAAACTCCCTTTTTAATTGAGATGCTTAGTCTTTCTTGGAAACTAAACTTTAATTTGTAAGGGGGAAAAAATAGCATCTTGTATATTTTCAACATGGTATGAATTTGAATTTTCAGCTGTCCTACCATATCAATAGTGGCAGAATTGTACAAACACTCAAGTAATTCATACGGCATAAGCGTAATTTAAAACCCAACAGAGTGTACAAGTGTACTTCACTAAATGATAATCACCGTCATAAGCGAAGGCCTGTGTAAAAAGCAAGCAGATGAAGCAGAAAAAAAGGAAGAAGTAGAAGAGAGGAGGCAGGATGCTGAGGAAGGTGTTGCAGAAAGCTTGGAGGGTGAGACGGAAGGGAGGGGAGGCCAAAAACAGGGAGGGGGTATTGCTAATGATTTCACCTCCAGCTGTGGGACTTGGTTGGAGCGAGAGAAGGGAAAGGAGGGGAAGGAGTGAGGGAGGGAGGGGGAGGAAGGGAGGAACAGTGGCAGAGGAAACAAAATGGGCTTTGAAATCTTGTTGATGGAAAGAAAATAAGTGGGGGAGGGAGAAGTGTTTGAGTGTTAGTGGAAGCATGTCTGCAAATATTAATGAATCTGTAAAAGCAAATGACCATATTTGCTCCTTGTGCACATGCATGCACCAGAAGAGACCTGGGCTCCGTTGTATTTCTTAGGTGTGTGCGTTTTTGCATGCACTCTGCAGGCCTCTCTTTATTTTGGTTCTCAGCAATGACAGCGAAGCCACAACAGCTGCCTGCCACAGTTAGTGTGTCTGTGTGAGAGTGGACGCATGCACATCCCAAATGTGGACATGGTGAAATAGAACTTGGAAGGGTGTGTCCGTACTCGTGCTTCAGGATGTCTGCCCAGCCTGGTGTGTGTGTGAGTGTGCACACTGTGAATGTGGACACAGTGAAAGGAATGGAGGGTGTGTGTGTGGTCCTTACACTGTGTGCATTGCAGAATGTGCTGTAATATCAGCCACAGAGCAGTTCACAATGTTTCTGGGCCAAGCTGGGAAGTTACTGTATGTGTCCATTTGTCTGTCTGTGTGTGTGTTTTAAAAACTTAAGTGTGTTTTTTGTCTTCATTTTTCTGGCCTTCGTGGAAACATACGTGTGTGTGTGTGTGTCTGTACACAACAAGCACTCTATTAGAGCACAAGGCCACGTTAAGGCATATTGCTCGAGGACACTAACACACACACACACACACTCCTTTGTCTGACACCGCTCCCCTCCCACTAACGCGGGCAGACAGGCCCATCAAACTTTCATACTAATGGGCAATAGTCTGCATGTGTTAAGACAGTGTGTGTGTTTGCATGCCATGTGTGCATGTGTGTGCCCTGTCTGAGAACTTCTTGTCTTGTCCCCTCAGATTGCAGGCCGGGGTCTCGAACAGGACGTACAGAGGAAAAAGGGGGGAGGGAGCAAGAGGAAGAGGGGACTGTAGAGGGGTTCAGCTTATCTGATGGAAGGAAAAGGGGGGGATGGGAGGTGGTTTTTGAGGAGGGTGGGAGGAGGGAATATGTCAGGCTTGGGATGGAGGAGGCTGGTTAAGATATGAAAATGGGCACATGAGATGTCCCAGGGGTGTTGGTGTTGAGGCCACGCTGGTAGAGAGGGTTTTGGGATGTTGGGTTGGAAAAGAGAGGGGGATCTCATTGAGAGGAACAGAGAGGTTTGGGGGTGGGGGTGAATCGCTGATACCCTTCATCCTGTGTAGAAATGGACATAGATAAGAATGTGTCTTCTCAATCACTTTTGATAAAAAAAATCACTCGCTTGTGTATCACCGTGTTTACAAGATAATGAATTCAAGGAATGTGTAAAAATCTCTAAACGATTTTTCTAGTTAGTCTATGTAAAGAAAATGAATTGCCATCTACTTTGATAATTTATTAAATGTCATGTAGTCATTTCAAGGAAAACATTCAATTTTTAAGATTGTGTGGTGGAGGGAAAAATACATCCAAAAATACACATTTACACTTTATTTTAATTAAAATATATGTTCTGGAAATGTATGCAATCAAATGTATATTTAATTAGATACCCTCATTGCATATTTAAACATAGAATATCATCAAACTTACAAAACAAAAAATAATCCTCATGTTGGTAATCAATTGGGAAGTTTCATGGTGAAATCTATTTAGTAATTTAAAAACATTTTTTTTTTTTTTTTTTTTTTTTACCTTTTTCATCCGCAGGGTCTCCCTTTTTAAGCAGAACAAAGTATGATTAAGGAAAAAAAGTCATTTTCTGTTGGAATATTTTTGGGTCATTCCAACCCCTTTTGCGAACCACCCATTTCAAAATCTGGAAAATAAAATCTACCATTACTTCCAGAAAGAACAAGAGAACATTTTTTTTGGTGAGAGAGGGCAGGTAAGGATGAATTTGGATGTAATCCGGCTTTCAAGAGCTTGGAGCACCAGCCAACTTGAACACAAATGCTCAGGCACGGTAATTTACACGGCTCATTAAGAAATGCAGGCGGACACAGACAGATGCACTCAAAATCGTGGCGTGTAGCCCTCACTACGACCTAAATTTGCTCTGTCATTTAGGGTCTGGTGCACCCTGAGGCTACACCGAGCTTCACTTCTCTTTCATCTGTGCCAGGCTTACACACTCATTCTAACTCTACTTCTCTTTTCATTTCATCGGCCCTTCTTTCTTTCCATCCCTCTGCTCCTGTCATGTAGTCCACTCCGGTCAAGACTAAATGAAGTCATTGTTTTTGTTTGTTTTTCCCATAAGCTGCCCAAGCTCAGGTCACATCCAGTGCTAGTGAGCGATAGAGCCATGAGTGAACTGTGCGTTTGGCCCGACAGTCAAAATACATAGTGTTCAGGTTTGTTAGAACAGCAGAGTGTGCTTTAAAGAGCTTCAGAAGGTATTGTTCTTTATAGGCTGCAGAACTCAAACAGTGGCAGCTGCCCATGTGTGAATTTGCGCATGTCTGCAGGCGTTTCCATAACCGTGTGTGTGTGTTTCTGCAGCCTGCTCTCCAGCTGTTTCCTGTTAGCTATCACACTGCTCTCAAGGTTGG
>OMLP01018994.1:0-18997 GCA_900302685.1 Spondyliosoma cantharus
CACGGCCGATAATTTGTTCGTGAAAATCTTGATATTGATATTGATTTGGGGACAATGACATGACTGATTAGCTAACTAGTCTTGTCGTTTAACATACCGTCAAATTATATTTACTGTTTGTCAACCGTATGCAGTGTTATTGACTTTGAATCTTGCTAGCATAGCGTTAGCTTTCTGGCTCATCACTGAGCGGACTAGAATATGTCCCGTTGCCAAGTTGTATCTAAGGTCCGTCCTATTTACTGGAGGAGTCAACAACGTTTCCGTTGCATAAGAACCTTACGGGAGGGTAATGATTGTTCCAGGTATTAGTCAAACCCTCAGGCGTTACCAGGGAAACTAAGTTATGGCTTCTGAAAAACTTTATATTTTGATGGTAAAATGCTTGAAAATATAAATTAATGGTCTTAATTTATTTTCTTTGGCAAGTGACCATGGTATAAGCGGTATAATGCCCGACGAGGTGTCCATAATCAGGAGTTAATGGACTTCGCGGAGGCAACTGTCTCCGCTTCGCGTCGGGGTCCGGTTCGTCCTATCGGGACTTAACCCGTCCACGAGCCGGGCATATCAAACTGTTTATTGCCCTGCCTCTCGGGGATTATCCCTTACATATTATACATCTGTTGATCCTTTGTCTGCCTGCTCATTCCTGTGTCCAAAGCCATTCGTTTATTTAAATAGATCTAGGCTATTTAATTGTTCTATATAGGTTACTTGTGCATTTTGTTGAAATTTGTTAACACAAGAACCGGGACCGAACCCAAACGCAGCACTCAGAAGCAGGTAACAGTTGGTAATGACGTTTATTAGTGGCTCATGAAAGTCAGCAGAGAACAGGTGGGTGGCTAGCTGGACGCCTCAGATCTTAGCAGGTAGCGGCAGGAGCCGATGATGAAAGGCACTCTGGAGCCGCTCGCCCGGAAGGTGGAAGTTGCTGAACTCTGACGTGGCTCGTAGGCGACGAGCCGGTCGACACTCACGAGCGGGAGACCCACGGCTGGAGTCAGCGATCTCGGGAGGTGTGGTGGTTTGGCGAAACGGGGTGCGGCGAACCCGGAAGCCGGAATCGTGGAAGATGACCAGGCGATGAGTAGATGAGCAGGCAGGCAGGTTGATAGACAAACAGGCGGGCAGGCACGCAGGCTGGCAGGCAGGCAGGCTGGCTAGAAAATACCACGGGAGAACACACAGTAAATGATTTAGCTGCACAAGCTAAGGACACGATAACTGGTGAACTGCACGAGGGAGTCAGGATCTAAGCAAGAGTTACCACTGTAGCTGAGAGTACGATCTGACACCAGTTGTGAGAAAAGCCGGGGGTTATATGGTTGCACACTGATGACTGGATTGACACCACCTGGAGCAGCCTGAGGAAGAGAGCTGACCACGCCTACACATTGACACACAGACAGGGGAGGGGGGAACAAAAGGGAAAACACACAGACAGAGAATCAATCCAGCCAGAAACAGGAGAGGAGCAGGCTGCCCAGACAGGCAACATAACAAAATTAACTAAAACGTAATGTAATAAGTAATGTATTACTGTACGCAGACAGTAATATAGTAATGTAATATATTTGTAAAAAAGAAGGTAACTAGTAATATGTAATATATTGCATTTTGAAAGTAGCTTGCCCAACATTGGTTAGCATGTTAGTTAGCATGCTAGCCAGCAAGCTAAGGCTTGTCTTTTCTTGTTATACCACTATGTACAGCAAGAGGCACTAGATAGACCCTGTACTTACGATATCCTTTCCCCTATACTTTTGAAAGACTTTTGAATTCTGGCCATATTTTACAAATAACACCTTTAATGGCTTATGATTTTAAAGAGGGTTTTATTTTACCTGTGTGATTTTTTTAATTACTGTGCTCTTGTTTCGCCTCGATAATTAGATCACAACACATGTTGTTTTCTGTTTCAATAGAACACAGAAACGGACAAATCCACATTTTGTATTCTGCAGCTATCAAATGTGTGATCCATCTCTTCTTTCTATCTGGCACTTTGGTGAAGGAAGAAAAGTCCTCAAAGAAAGAGATTGGAGATTTTTTTCCCCCTCCTCTGAAGTAACTACAATGGCCCCCCTGCCTTGTTCTATCCCTGTCCTGAAACCCAATGAATAACACCAAGATACACACCCAAACCACAATGAGAACAAAAAGGAAAAAGGATATATAAAGCCTCCTTTTTCATCTCACCTAAAAAAAATATCATCCGTGGGCCTCTATTTTACTCCCAATTTCCACATACCTTTCATTTCATGTGTACTGGCTTATGTGAGGTCTATCAAGCTTCCAGTCTGAAGCCGTTGGGCCCTGACGGTGTCCCTGTGTGCCCTCTTCACACTAAGCAAAAACTAAATTACAGTGGCGACATGATGCATTAATATGAAGAGGCATCAAAAGCATCTGCTGGGTGAAATTGAACATATTTGACATTTGATGTTAGAGCCAGAAAAAAATGTGGAAATAATTAATGTGCTGCTAATAGTTTCATCACACCGTGTTTAATTAGGACCAATGACGACTGCAGTCTGCCCCGGCTTTCTGACTGGTCAAGAGGTATTACATGCTGTCATGCGCTTGTTTGATAATTTAGTTGAAGCAATGGAGCCTTGAATGCACACTAGTCTTTGAACATTACCTGTGTAGCATTTTCAGTAAACAATTAAAAGAAGAACATGGACTATGGAGGTTTGATAGTTCTTAAATTGTGCAATTCATTTCATCTCAGGTCTAACAACATTGGAACAATATAATTTCTCTTCACAATAAAGATATATTTCCATGTATTTCCAAGTCTATCTACATTGTTAGTATTCCGGTGGATATGTAGTATGAAATATTTTACCAGCCAAGGAGAGCAGAGATAATTGTGTGATTTTCATTCCATAAAAGAGACGATATCAGGCTGTTAGGGGAGGATTTCTGAAATAAAATTTAAAAAAAAAACACATTCACAATTATTTCATTGATGTGAATGAAGATTGTTTTGTGATAGTTGCACAGAATAATATCTTAATTAGCTGGCTGTATCATGTGACACCTATAGTTCCTCCTAGTTTGAGAGAGAGTGGCTAAAACAATCCAGATGGCATGGCAAGGAACATTGAAAGCCCAAAGCTATAAATGATAATACTGGCAGAGATGTGGATGCAAAGTATACACTGATGAATCTGTGTTTTTTCAAACAGTATACTATACTACTACATTAATAAATGTATATATTTCTGCAGCAATGAAGACCATCTACCACTGATGGGGGATGCGATGGTTCGAGATATAACGGACAGCAGACAAATTAAAAATAAACCCTCCTTCATTCAGAGAGGAGTACAGCGTGTACAAACGCTGGGGGTTAGGCTGGTTTCAGCTACTAAAGGGAAAATTAAGAAACGATACATTCAGAGCTGAAAAACAAACATTCAATACCACCCACAATGTGGGAAGACAAAATACATGCAGCGCAGGAGAACGCCAGTGGAGCTGTGTCAGGCAAGAGGACGCAGGGAGTGTGAGCGCGTGTAGGCCGAACAGACACTAACAGGTAGACGTACAAAATGGGCGAGCGGTGGCGGCGGTGTGTCTGGGCTGTGGGAAAGAGTAACAAATGGACAAACTTGAAGTGTGTGAGGGAGGTGTAGGTTGTCACAGATGGATGACTAAAAGGAAGGAACAGAAAAAAGGTGGTGGATTGGAGGCGGGTGAGAAGTGGAATGTAAGAGCAGGCATGAATGGATGACTGGAGAGAGGAAGGAAAAAAACACAGATGTCCAGTTTGCTGAGAAACAGATTTCTTTTTTAAAGGATGGGAGATGATTTTTTTTCTTTTCAAAGACTTAAATGCAAATTTGCAAGTGAGATCAAACCCATTTAAGAAGTGTGTCTCAATGTGACTAAATTAAGCCCAAAACATTGTTAAAGCCATTAGCTGCCTTGCAGCTGCACTAATCAAGATTTTATGTAAAAATCCTCCAGTGGCATAAATCACAAAAGTGAAAGTGAAGCAGAAAAAGGACACCTATTAAATCAAGTAAATGACAAAATGGCAGCCTGTTGATCAGCCCAGTTTGGGTACATTTCAGAAGTCTGGTCACACTCTGCTGACCAGACTTGTGGATATTTCTACCTGGCTGGTTGATGCACAGCAGACGCTCAGAGATGAGTAAAAGAAGATATTTTACACTCTGATAATATAACTCATTATCACTCCTGCGGTGCCAGAACGTATGGTGTGTACAGATGCGGCCGTGCGCAACATCTGCCGACATTATATGTTGGGAGATGTGGAATCATGTAAGTTGGTGAAAACACAAACAAGTGTATATGAGAGTCAACGTCGTTTTTACCAACCTATAACTGTATGATGTGGAAATAAAAGTTGACAAACATTACCAGAATGTTGAAAGGATGATACTGTAACTTTAAAGGGACAGTTCTCTCCTTGCCTGCGGTGCTGTATGTCCATCTAGATTGTTTTGCTGTGAGTTATTTTGTTATGAAACAAAACATTAGTAATTTGCTAATTATTATGTGGCAGGCTGATCAGAGCAGGGGAGAACATAGTCATTGCTGAGTCGACTAGAGAGTCGGGTCTGACCCTCTGGATAATAAACACAGTGAGTCTCACTGGACTGGAATCGACAAGAGGAGATCTTAGAAATGACCTTTTAACTTCTGGGATTAAAAAGTGGAATAATACTTACATTTTTTAACCTGACTGCAGCAGAGGTGACCTCCATTGTCCATTGTGTTTCTGTAATTTTTACTGATGACTTGAGCTGCAAGAGATGTACTTAACTTCACGAATGTAACGTTATAAAGAGGAGAGGGGAGAAGAAAAGAGAGAGAGTCTGGTGTGTGCTGAATTGGTGTGCGCCGTTGCTTGCGGTTAATGTACAGTAAATTAATCTGGCCGTTTTGGGCAGATATGCACTGCTCAAATAACCCAAACAGACACAAATGATTGCTTCGCTTTTGTTAAACACACCTTTAAACAACCACCACTGCTGATGAAAATCCATCTGATATGGCTCGGGCACAATTGTTTACAGACAAGGTAATGTTTTGAAGTTTTATTCACGTTAAGTTTGGCCTTGTTTGCCAATTTCCATTTCGAATACCTTGAGTAAACTTATTTATTTCTCTGGGTTTGAACATTGTTGAAAACATTTCGGATAACTGAATTACATAACAGCTCAGCAACTCACACAATCAAGTAAGAGAAAACGTGCATTTTTGATATTGGGTTGAACTGTCCCTTTAATCCTTAGGGATTAAAGTTTAGCTGAATGCTCAACATTTTAAACACTTTCCAAACGGACAAATAACCCTCTAAAAATTCCGCAAATGGGCATGTCAACATATCAATCATTACAAAGTGCAGTGTTCACATCTAGTCAATTATAGCCTGCTCCAAACTGCATGATTGGATCGAATTTGACATCTGTGAATTGGCTTGACATTTACTGGGGCTGTCTGCAACAACCATGAAAATAAAAGGAATACCCACTTTTCATGTAAAACTAACTGCACTGTAGTACTCACTGTCTATTTCACTTTCTCCCCTGTCACAATAGAGTCTGAGTGAACGGGCTGTTCCACTCACTCCACCTTGATGAATACTGACTTTGACGGGGAGGAGCAGCTTGGATTTTTTTTATTCAGTGTCTTATCCAATCATACTTTCTCTTCCTGCCACCCTGCCATCAGTCACACTCACCTGATAACATCCAAGGAGTGGATTTCATTGAGTCAGGAGCCCATAGTTCAGTGCTGGACACTGGTAAAAAGAACATCAAAATGTGAAAAATGTCTTCTTTGCCACCACCAGCAACAACATGAACGGGCAATCAAGACATTTGTAGTTGAACTTACCCATATGATTGTTCCAAAAGCCTCACCACCTGTCACTTGTGTGAATGTTTGTCAACTCTATGGTCAAAGTATGGGTCAATTTATTCATCAAAAAACTGCTTCATTAAGGAAAGATCATGGTTGACCTTCATACTTTGTGCCCTCAAGAAAGCATCCCCCACATCCTCCCTACAGAGACATTTTGGAACAGTATAGCAATGTCACGCCACTTTTGCTGCAGGGAAAGAACAGCCATTAGCCAAACCCCAAGAAGTAGCTTGTCAGAACAATGTAAAGAGTGAGAGTCAATTACAAAAACAGTTGGTGCTCACCCATGTCATGCACCACTGGCAACAACGTTTTGCTTCCACGCTAAAAATCATTTTTGCTTTGATGAAAAGATGATTTGCAACTGTAAAAACTCAAAAACATGCTCGCCCCAAGGATATTATTCTCATATATATTATTTTTAACCAACTGGAAGTACGTCTTAAGCGACACATCACCATGAGTTGCCTGCACCTGAACAGGAAAATAACCATAGCTGCGTCCAGATAATGGCAGTTTGAACTAACAATCAAATGATGTTTAACTGCACTTTTATGGCAATTAATACACATTTAAATTAGGGGTGGCTCGATATGATACTCAAGATAGGTATCGGTCTGATATTGGTCAAAATTTCAGGATCGGCCATCGAAAAAAACAACTATAGCCCATCCGATCCGATACCTAAGCCCAAATGCTCAACCTGCAGCAGCCTAGGTGTTGCACAACGTGTCGTAAACAGAGATGCAGCCACTGCAGCATGTGTAAACAGAACGTCGTGAGTGACAGCCAAGCGATTTTATCATGTCAGCTGTGTGGAATTACTTTGCGCGCATGGAAGGAAAAAGTAATCCAGCCAAATGCAACTCTTGCAACGTGAGTGTCAGCAGCACTGGACATTACAACACCACGAACTTGATAAAGCATTTGCAAAAGCATCATGGAAAGGAGTATGAAGACTTTTTGCAGTCAACAAGTGCGAAGAAGAAAAGTTAGCCGCAACTGCAGTCATTGCAGGAAACAATACTGAAGCGCGAGAAACTCCCCCCAGAGAGCAACAAAGCAAAGGTGATAACAGAGAATTTATTTTGTTAGATGACCAGCCACATTCTGTGGTCGAAAATGTGGGTTTTCGACGTTTGGTTGAACATTAAGAGCCTCGTTATCAGTTGCCAAATCAGCATTTCATTTCTGATACGGCTGTCCCACATAAGTACAAAGAAGTGCGCAAGTTCATTTCGAAATGTTTGGAAAACACTGACACAATTGGTTTAACAACTGACATCTGGAGCTCAAACGTGTGTCCAATGTCCCTACTAAGCCTGACAGCACAGTGGGTAGACTTGAGTTTTACGCTGCAAAAAGCAGTGCTGCAGGCTAAGCGGTTTCGTGGTTCACACACAGGAGAGTCAATCGCCACAGCGATTGATGGGATGCTTGATGCATGGAAAATTAAGATTAAGTCCATGTAATTTTAAGAGACAATGCCAGACAGTGTCTGACTGACAGGCACAAGCAGACTGACAGCTGAAAAGGCTGAAATGTTAATTTCTGAAGAAGAATCTGCCCCTCATGTTGAATTGACCAAATGAATGTCAGAAAGGAATGTAAAAGCACGTGTTTGTGACAGTTATTTAAAGCAGCTATATGTCCTATAGCCTTCAATGCAACATTGGAATTGAGTCCATTCTATATCTAGTTTGATATGGATGTTTTACAGTTCAACCCCAGAGGTTACATGTGAAAGAAGAAACATTCAAGTCTGTAGTTTGTGCTGATTTGAAGTTTGAATAAAGAACTTATGGCTTTAGGCTTTAAATCATGGGCTATTTTATTTCTTCCTTTAGGGGAGCAGAATATTTGTTGCACAAAGTACATCTATACAAATTATATGTATTATTAACAACTTAACAGAGGAGAAAAGAAGGTATCGGATTGATATCGATATCGGCAGATACTCTAAGCTGCAATATCGGTCTCGGACATGAAAAAGTTGTATTGAGCCATCCCTAATTTAAATATCCCCCAATTCCTTTAAAGTCACCTTAAAGGTAAAGCTGTAGAATCCAAAGTCGTTAAAAAAACATTCCTTCTCATCAGGCAGGAAGATATTGTTATGTTTATACATATGATTGCCATCCTTAACACAAGCTGATGTCAAAACGCTCAGAACACAAAGTGCTTTAAGTTCTCACGCCCCAGTTTTAAAGTTTGAAACTTCTCCTTCCTCCTCTTCCAAGATTAATGTAGGTAATCAGTCAGATGACTTGGCCAATCAGCTACTTCATCGGTTATCCTGGATTGGTAACTGTGACTCACACCAGTGGCGAAGATAATGCAGGTACGACAGAACATTGCATTCATGTTGTATGTGCATTAATGGACAGCTCCTCCATTTTGTGTGAATATTAGATTACATCAAATGAAGATGCCCAGGCAGCGTGGTTTAGGGAAAGTCCTAACTGACTATTTACAGTCCCAGGGAAGTGAGGAGCCTTTCAGTGGGTGCCTTGTCTGTTGTGATATCTGTCAACATGCTGAAGGGCCGCTACGAGGCGTCCTCTGGGATCCCTCAGGTGGAGAATGCCAAATTCTCCCTGTCAGGCTGGTATAAATATTTCCTTTGTGTTTATTGTCCATTATGCAGGGTCTGTAACATGTGTTATGCTGTGATTTTTGCTGGTTTTTGTTCTGCTGTTTCAGCCTGTCTGGTAAAGTCGTTGTACAGTTACTCCACCTGTCTGGTGGGGTTTTGCTCCACTGGCAAGATGAAAAGCTGGTTTGCGTGTAGCCCGGTTTCCTCTTGTTCGCCTTCTTTATATAGAAGGCTGTCAGATCCCTGCAAAATGGATTTAGTAAGTTCTGTGTTCACCAGCTCATACACAAGTTGAAGGCAGAATATATTAGAATACATTCTTTTTTATATGAATTGTTAAAATCTCCCTATCCTGTCCTCCAAACAGCATTTATTTCATTACAATTTTTTTTAAATCTCAAATCAGACACTTTCTACAGTGTTTAGACCAATTATTATTATTTCACAGAGTCAAACTTTGCAGGTCTGTGATGAGTCCTGTGAACAGAAGGCGGCTGTGCTACATTATTTACCAGTCGTACTCGCTGCATTACTATTTACTGTTCCTAAATATTCACATCACAGCTGCTGATCTCACAATTGCATTGTTACTTGCTTTATATAAATTCTTCAATAATCTGCATAACGGGAGGATAGAAAAAGAAGATCCTCAAGCGTGCATTTTCATGCATGCTAGGGAGACAACACAGTCTAGTGCATGCAAGCTGCTGAATTATTTTAAGTCATATAGAGCACAATCAAATGACTGCAGCTGTCTCTTCTGTTCTATTTCAGGTGAGTTTCTATTTAATTTCCTGCTGGATGACAGCCTGTAATGACGCTGGAATATGATTCAGGTCTCTAATCTAATCTAAAAAAATTCTAATATAATCAAATCAGAGACACACTTTGTGTCATCATATTCTTTTTCCTGCAGTTTGTCACTGCAGAAAATGACTTGTCATCTGAGGTTCAGAGTACATTATGTTAGTCATGCTTTTGTTTGGGATATTCATGCCTGATAATGTGTCATGATTTGTTCCGACTATGTGCCGAGCAGGCCGGCCACTGATATGATGACCTGTGCGAGTAAACAAACATGCTTGGCTGCACAGAGAGTTGGGATGCCTGTCTCAGGTTCTGAGTACACATGATATGACCTGGCATTTAGACCTTGCCAGTGCCCCTTGGCCTGGCTACCTGCTGTGCCCGCTAAGCCACCTCATGCTGGGACCAAGATGGATTGGGATGGAGGCAGAGGCAATCGCCATAGTGGCATCATTTGGCTGCCAGCCAAATATGAAAGACAGGCTGTCAGTTGGGGCCGCAGACGTGACTTCAGGATGCGTTGTGCATCACGGCATTACCTCATCATGTAGGATGCAGATGTTTACTACCACAGAGGAAAATACAATGTTGTAATGTGTGTTACACTAAACACAGGACATGTAAAATACTCTGACTGGCTGTCAATTTTTCCCCTTAGTTACACATACTATCTTTACCCGAGTCATGGTCATGTCAGGAGTATAGCACTATTTCTCTTTACCCAAGTGTGTACATAGGGAATGCACAACCAAGAATAAGGAGAATGTAGTCCCACTGATTAACATGCCATGAATTTGCCGGGGCATGTGTATTATGAAAAATTCAGCATTTTTGAAGAGCAAAAACTGTCAAGGACAGCAGGCACAGAGGGAGCACACATCGAGGATGTCCAGGGAGCCGCGCTGACTTAGGAACATAAACGAGGCAACTAAGCGCTCATTTTAAGAAAGAAAAAGAGGGCATCTGTAAGGAAGTGAAACGCACCATCGGTAAATCATGTGATAGATTGTGAGCCCAAATTAGATCAATGATACAAAACAAAACTGCCCCGCTCCTTCAGGTAGGTTAAACTTGAGCCTGGAGAATTTTCAGATGGATGAAGAGAGAGAGGATGACAGCGATACACCTTCTTAGACTAACTTATTTTGCTATAGTCAAAAAATATGTTATTTAACTGTGTTAAGTGTACCCATTTACAGTGTGTGTACGTCTGGTGAATGTGCATTTCAAATCAGCTCGTGGCAGTGCTTAAAGAAAACTTCAAAAAGTTGATGTGATTGGGAATTTTTTTTCTGAGGCTGAATGTTTTCAGATTTGTCATCACCGTAAATACTGTACACAGCTAATTAACATATTTTACTGTATATTTTATCTTTGAAGAAGTAGGACTACACCACTTTAGCATTTACCCCTAGTTTATTAAGGTGCAACGAGCTACACATGGTTTTATTTTTATTCATTTTTTTCCAATGCAGGCTAGTCAAACCCCAACTGCAACAGTCTGCTGTAAAATGACCTGATTTGAGATTGGGGAGGGAATGACATCTACTCTGATGCGTCTTCGTGCTTCCTTATGTCTGTACATGTCTTACCATGTAAGACTGTCATACCAGACAGGGGCTGTTCTTTTATTGCATGTTACTTCGACAACTTAGTTACAGAGAGATTCCCCAAAACGCAGATCATTTAAAACAGAGGGATGTGGCTGTCAAAACCCTGTGCTGCTGTATCACCACATATCTCCACATCTTTTCCTCCCTTCATTTCTGCAGCCACAACCCTGTGACTTCCCTGCGACCGCAGTGCAAATGCTGAATCACATCAGAAGGTTAACCCCGATGCCCTTTTTCCCAAAGAGTCACATCCACCCAGCAAAAGTACCCCCACAGACGGCGACACTAACAGGAAGTCTGTTTTTAGTAGGCAGTTGACACTTTCTAATATTGATAGAGAAGGTTCTGTCTCAGGTGAGCTGGCAGATATAGCTGACATTACAGTCCATCTGGTATGCAGAGCCATTCACCCTTACAGCATTATATACAGAATGAGATGATTTATGCTTAAAACCTGAATAGGTGACAGTTTGTCAGAGAGAATGGAAATTATATTTTCAGCTCCTCGGCATCAGCATTAAAGGGTCCCTATAGAGAACAGCGTATGCGATGTCACATTGTGATTTTTCCTTCTTGCTTACTGCTAAATATAATGCAGCTGCCTTTCTTTGCCCACCTTTGTTCGGTTTGATAAAGATCATTCTCAGTTTCGTCGACAGTGGGACACTTGTCTATATTGATGTTACATTTGCTGTTATTCAGGAGTAAGTGCAAGATAAACACTGACTTTGAATGTCCAAATATGGATGATCGGCGCAGTAATGATGTCGAGCTGGAATGCCAGTGGCAAGACAAAGTCAAGGCAGTTTATTTGAGAACACTTAACCACAGACTACACTTGCAGAGACTCTTCCCACAACTGCAATATGTGAGTCAGCCCATTCAGAAAATGAGTGAGAAAACCTCTCTTTCTTCTTCCTCTTTTTTTTTGCCTACATTTAGCTCTCTCTCTTTTGTTCTAAATGTTGGCAGGCTAAATGGAGAATCCTATGAAACACTCTCCTAAGATTGCCAAAACAAGTAAGTCAATAGTCCTCTTGGAGAAATACCTATCCTGTCAAAGATTCTGATTTGTAGCGAATGGTTAAGTGGAAGAATTGCCCACCGCTGGAGTTCTTCTTCACTGTCAGGCTACCAATAGATGCTGTGCATTTGCTACAGTATGAATATGCCATTTTGAATGACAATTTTGAATTTAGATCTTTAACACAGCAGCTGAGCAATGCCGTGAGGGGCTCACAACAGCTGCTTGTTTGTTGCAGTGATTGCGCATGTGGCAGGCTCCTGTCCAAACTTGCTAACTGACTGTATGGAGGTGTTTCACATGTCGGTGGACTAAAAAGCTTGGACCGTGTAGTGAAAGTGCATTACATTAGGAGCATGATAGCCATGACTGCTCTTGTGATAGGATGAAGCCAGAAGCAACCCGGTCATCATAAGCAATGTTGGAGATATAATAGACTTTTTCAAACGGAAATATTTAAACTGTACATTTCTTTATGTAAAATTCGGATTTAAATGTTATATTTTAGGTTTAGGTAGAAAAACTTAGGAAAAGTGCAAGTTTTAGCTAACCTGATCATGTTTCCCTAAACACAGCTGGAGATTGTTGCGACATTTTGGTAAAAATAACATGCGTCTCCAACACTGGTCTCTTGCTTGGCAGCTGTCTCACCTTATTGTCACAGCACCCTCCTCCCCTTCTCATCCCGACGAGAGATACCGCATTGTATGAATCGCTATGCTGTTTTTTTAGGTAGCCTTTTTCACACATTGGCCAGGGGACTACAGAACCAGTGTTTTAATGATTTACACCGTCCCTTTTCAAATAGATTATAATAATGAACCAAAAAAAAGTTAATTTGAAAAATTTATTTAATTTATCTGTACTTTTCAGAAACTTACAATGTCAACATTTTATTGTGGTGACTGGGCTGCCACCTTTGTCGCCTTCCCCCTTTCAGAAAAATCCTTTTACCCCCTACCCTTAGCTCCTTTTTTATTCCTTTAACAAGCCCTTTTCTATGTCTCAACTCAATTACATTGTTTGGACTTTATGATTAAAACTAGCAGTGGCCTTTAATATTGACAATGTCATGCTAAGGATTTTGCTAGGATAAGTCTGAACCAAAAGTGAAGGCTGAATTTAAGGTATGATGTGAGGCAATTTTTATGATGCACATGTTGCCTTTCCATAGCACAGCTGGCTGACTTCCAAAGCACCTACAGTCCCAGATGTTACAGTATGGAACCTCTCAAAGTATGTTTGATGTGCTCCTGAATCAAAACTGAAACAGCATGTTGAAGCCCTGTCTTTACTTATAACTCATACGGTATCTGCCATGAAATATACCCACACATTCATATATTATCTTCTGCGTCAGCACACCCATGAATTTCCAGCTGCGCTATACCCCCTCTACCTAAATCAGAGCGAGATTCCCTGTGAATATTTTATGGAATGTAATTGAACAGTGCTGTGGCACCACATTAAAATTAATGTCATGTTTGTGTCTGCTGCATATTTTCACCCAAATGATTGTAATGGAAATGATCATGTGCCTGAGCCTGCATATAAAGAGAGAAGCCGCTCCTCAGCTAAGTGTCTGGGATGCTAATAGGGAGATGTTTTATGGCCTGAGACACACAGAGGAAAGCAAGGGAGGTGTAATGGCAGGATATACTACACCCTCTCGGTGGAGCAGACACCTGGCTCATTCTCTGCATCTATTCCTCTTGTTTTGTGACTCATCCCTCGCCGAGATGGGTATTTATGGGACATTGCACCAAACGTTAAACTGAGCACCAATCTTCCAGGAAGAAAAATACCAAGGTTTCCATCCACATGTACCGTAGATGCTAACAGAATTCGCAGAGAATATACAAGTTAATGTGGGTTCCCGTCCGCTACCATATGTGAATATTCGCAGCTGGATGCACTAATTCTCCAGTTAGGTGGTGTGAAACGACTGCAGAGGAAGAGGGAGCGATGACACTACAGAATTAAAAGACCACCAGTCAAACTTCAAATGGTGGAAAACCATCTAAAAGACATGTTAGTGTAATTTAAACGAACACTGAAGTGTGTTTGGTCTTTGGATGTCTGCTGTTTTCTCAACTGCAGAATGTTTCTGCAGATGAAAGGGGAGGCTTGACTGACACATAAGTGACATGCTTCATGTACACCTTGATCAATTCACTGGATCTAATTCCATTGCACATTTTGCTTTCTTGTTAAATTAATTTTTTCTGCTAAAGCAGAGACAGATGACTTCATTTATCTTTGTATGTGTAAATTTTTTTTTTTTTTTAGGTCAGATGCGAACGAACTGTTCCCATTTTCACTCACGGTATGTCATGTTTTTTCCTATTTGACTATGTTTGTCCTGTTTTTTTGTTTTGGTATGCCTATGCATAAATACCTAAAGCTTGCTGTTCAACATATTTATTGCTATTTATATTGATCTATTTTGATAGCAGATGAAGCTGAAAAGATAACCTGCAATGTGTGATAACATTACAAAAAATAATGGTTGGTTTATTTTGGTTTAATTTATTAAATAATAGCATACAGTACATTTTCAAACAGTCATATTACAAATTTATTTTAAAAAAAAGCAACCCAGCCCCCCCCACACACTCACCTCAGTGCACTGCACATCACCATGCTAATTGTCCTCCCTTGTAGATGCTGCCGAACTATCTAGCAAAGTGGGGAGGCATGTTCAGCGTTGACAACCATATGGCTGTTATTATTAAATGAATACACAGTAGTGCCTCATTAAACACCAACCCAACAGAGTCTTTTGTCACTGCAGCTAACAGGGGCTGCCTGTCTGGTGCATCGTGGGTCCAGGACGGGCGGGTCTGTGCTGCAGAAGGCCTCCCCTGGCAAGCCGCTCCATCAGTAAGGCAGAAAACAGATGGGGGAGCAGTGGGTGGAGCGCCGCCAAAGGCCAGACAGGCTTCGACTTAAGTACATACAAGTGGGGCGGAGACATGTTGCGGCATGCAAACATTTTAAATTATGAATCATTATAATGCTGAAAAATTACGAGCAGCGGATTATTTCGATACTGTGCTCCACAAAGTGCCTTTGGGAATGTATTTATTTATTTTATGCACAAGTCCTCTGAGTATCTCACACTAACATGCAAGCACTGCGATGGCCAGATGTCCCTTTTTAGGTAACGGTTCAGCGTTTGTTTTCTTCAAGGACGCCTGAGGAAAAGAGACGTCAACAGTGGCCCCATGAAATATCCTTGAGCAAAGAAATATACAACAGTTTTGAGTATGTACGCAGTCTTTTCATTTATCTGCAGCTGACGTATCAACATTGATGTCAGCTCTGGGAGTTTGTATGAAGAAACTTTTCATGGCTGTCACCACAACACCATTGTTTTTTCTGATTCTGGATGTACTTATTCCTGCAGCAATAAAATTCTCTGACCTTCCATCCACAAATGGAAACCGCTTATCCTTTTCAGGGTCACGTGGGGGCTGGAGCCGATCCCAGCTGACATTGGGCGATGGCGGCGTACACTCTGGATAAGTCGCCAGTAAACACTCTGACCTAGCTTATGAAAGAAATTAAAAATAAAGGAATAAATAATAAATTAATAAATAACGGATGAATTTAATGTTGCCCATTGTTATGCATTCTCCATAATTCCCCTCAGCAGAACTATCTAAGGCAAATTGGCCAAAAGCGTTAATAGGGAGAACAACAAGGAGGAAAATGTTCCCATTCATATTGTAAAATCCCTGACGCCTGTTTTCTGATGACTTGTACTGTTTTTGTTTTTTTCTTCGAGGTGAGAAAAATCTCAAGCTTTTTGCTGAAGGCCTCATTAGCTGAAATACACTTCACCTGGTGTTGGCAGCTTAGGTAATTAGAGCCTCGCAAAGCCCAACACTTCAGCTAGAGAGGGTGTGCCAGCGAGGGCAAACCTCAGTGCTGATCTCCCCCCTTCAAAGTCTAGACGACTGGTTTGTGTTCCCGTTGCTCTGCTCTCCCTATCCTCCGGGAAAAAAAACAAAAAAAAAACATGAGATGCTCATTTAATCTCAATTTTCTACCTTAAACCCCAGTTAAGTTTGGGATTTGAGGTAGTTCATTGTTTAATTAGTTTAACATGCAGCAGATGGCTCCTGACTCATTTATGACTCTTGAGGAATTTAGACTTTTTGATTTAGAAATGAAGACATCAGTGTGGATGTCAAAAAAGCCTGTATCCAATGACAAACTTGTGTACCATGCATTATTAAGTGAGCGACTGAGCCACACAGAATATATCTGGATCCCCTTGATGGGATACTTTAGTCAAAAAGCATCATAAACACTATTTTCCAAAACACACCTTTTGGAAAAGAAGGTATAAATCCATTCCTCAACTCAAATACTCCAATATCATAACATGTACTCCAAGTTCACATTTGCTAATGATGCTCCAAACACTTAGAAACATCGGTTTCTGCATCATTGATAGTCTGAATATCATACCCAAGCAGGGGTCGTCCAAAAGCTCAGTTTTTAGTGAGCTAAATTGCCTTTTATGTGTGAACGCTTTTTTTTTTGGACAGGGTCTGAGATGTTTCCCCTGCCCCAGCACATCTGACTCAAATGATGAGCTCGTTATCGCACTCTGCTGACGCCTGATAACGACCCTTTCATTTGAATCAGGTGTGTTTGGGCAGGGGAACGTCTAAAACATGCAGGGAAGTGGTCCTCCAGGACCAGGATTGAAAAACATTGCAGGAGGGTGTATGAACCTGTTAAAGTTTAATGGGAAAATGAACTACTGTGTGTTGTGTGTGTTCGCACACGGTATTTGTGACATCTTTGCTGAACTTTCCACAAAGTCTCGTACAAGTCTGTGAGTCTATTTGGAAGTTTTGTGATTTTTTTTCTTTTTCTTTTTTTTCTGATAAGCTTGTATCACAGTGAGAATCCAGAGTCCGACCCTTTAGCAGTCAAAACTGTTCAGGAGACAACTGAAAGGAAGCTGCAGTTCCACGGCGTTCCAGTTTGCACCCCCTTTATGTGACAGAGAAACACAGGGAAGGAAGACTTTTTAACCTTGCCTTTGTGAGGCACACAGCCACACAGCTAGAAACCTGGCAGAAGTATATGACTCAGAGTCTAGTTTTGACTTCCAGGTTCAGTTATTTCCTGCTGCTTGAAGCGCTGCCAAAATTAGACCTTTCCTCTTTTAAAGCCGATCTGGAAAAAAAGAGTAATCTATAACTTTACATCAGAGCGCCTTCACCATTCTAACTTCAGCTATCTGCAGTGTGAGCGAAACAGTGCAGACTGACTTTTAACCAGGGTGGTATTTTTCTACATTAGAGCTTCACAACACTTGCTCCTGTCAATCAATCTACTGTATGGAGGAATCGATTTTAAGAGCCATTGGTGCAGATCACCTTTGACTCCCTGTATGCCCTTTACAGAACTTTTTAGAAAAGACTTCTAATGAATAAGAAACATTTAAATGCACTCCAAGTCTGCAACCAGTCAAATGTCTTCTTCAACATTGCACATTACCTGGTAAACCTACAGTACAGTATGTAAAGCAGCTGATTAATTATCCTGTTTAATTACTCTGACGCAGGATTGTTCTGTATATTCCACATGTACATGACCCATTAAAATCATAACAACTCAACAGAAGTAATAATTATGGATACATTTCATTTGAAATGTATCTAGGTTAACTGACCCAGCAGCAAGGAACAGTAATGAAGTGCCTCCTTTTAAAATAATTAGCATTTGTGCAGTAGTGACAACTCTGTCCACATACCTTACGTGCAATTTGATGGTTTTCCATATCCATGAAAAATAATCTTTTGAAGAAGATTTCTGTGGCAAAGGTTTAGGATTTAGCAAAGGAAAATGTGTTTATATTTCACCAGGTGCAATTTTCAAAGCATTCGAAACATTGGAGAAACCTTGAAAATCACAGTTCATAAATAAATGTGATTTTTGCTGTCGGTTATGATTGAAACTACAGCTTTGCTCTGGCCTGTGAGAAAAGTGTGTGTTCATCACTGTCACTCTGCAGTGGTAAATGTACGGCTGAACACCTATTTCTGACATTCACCTAAATCATTGCGCCAAGTGCGATACTTGCTTGACTTGATTTTAATTCATTTCTAATATTCCATACATTAAACCATTGTTTACCACATTTTAATCACACTAACATTTAAAAAAGTTTGTTTGGATCCTTCACAACCTCCAATTACTTTCACACCAGTTGCCAGATGTGTTAAACAATGTGCTTGTGTTGTGTGCAAAAATGTCACTTTCAATTTATTAACCAAAACTGACACATGCAGTAATAATATCCGTACCTCCACCCATGCTACCCACACAATTGTTTGAGCTTAACCCTTGATAATCTATACTGTACTTGGTAGCTGGTTGGACGGTAACACTTCCAATCTTTAAACATAATTGGCCGTATTTCACTGTTTAAAAACATGAAGAATATCTCTGCACTTTGCCATTGCATCATCCTTTCCCCAGCACAAGGAATTTTTATCAGATGTATTTTCAGGGACTCACCACAGTACTCTTATCAAATGCACAAAACAAAACTGCTCAACTGATCAGAGCTGGCCAGCTCTGGTGGAGCGAGTTGTGTGCAGAGCCAGACCTTCTGGAAGAACAAATACCCGAGTGACATCAGATTCTTGAACCCTATACCATCTGGAGGAGAGTTCGGAGAATACTTCAATTTGGGAGAATTAAAAAGTATATCTTCACTCCTGATTATCAACCTGACTGCAGCGTCGATTGCCAGAGGCGACCTCCATTGCCAGTTTGTTTATGTGCTGTAATGCTGACTGGAGCTGCAGGGGAAATGTACTTTACTGCATGAATGTAACATTACAGAGGAGGCATCATAGAATATAAAAAACTGGAGTGTCTAGTGAGTGCTGAGTTTAATGATTGACCTGAATTCAAACACATAGACACACACACCATGCAGTACATGCCGATGCATTGCATGTGCGAGTAACGCGAATAAACACTGACTAAAAACTGATTCTCCGGATAATTAAA